>JBBPLU010000193.1:0-37478 GCA_038089935.1 Boletellus emodensis | reverse complement strand
GGTTTACTTCCAATCTATGCTGATGCTGTTCCTCGTCCTAGAATGGACCAGGCGGCATCTGTCATCTCGCTCGCAGGCGCTGCACTCTATGTCTCGTTCTTCCCTAAGCTCGATGCTGAACCGATTCTTCTTCCTGGTCCCCGACCAGGGCGCCCTTCTTTGCCGTCTGCAACCTTGGTCTGTGCGAACTCGCTCGTCGTATCGGACAAGGCGGTGCATGCTAAATACCAGTACAACCTACGCGTGGTCGAATCACTCGGGGCTGCACGAGTTCTCGCGGTCCGCCTCGGCGTCGAGGTGTGCCAAGAGAGCGTATCACGCTGCGAGAGGTCATGGTGAGATTTACCGGGGAACCAGACGAACAGACGGAAGAAGACGTGGACAAGGTGAGGGTGGGATTGTGTGATGTACATACCCACATGTTCTACACGATCTACTCTCTCTCTGCAATGGCCTGCCTCGGGAACCATGGTGCATGGTGCATGTAACAGACCAGAACATGAGTTGCTTGGCCTTGGTGGGCGGGCTGCCTTGGGGTTCGGACTTTTTTTGCAACTCTGCCACGCCCCTTGAAGCATGACACCATCTCTCTTACCAAAGTCGCTTAAGCATGGTTCACCATCCACCCCCGGTATGTCATTATTGTACCCTTTTGTTACATTTGACGAGGAAGCTAATTGTAGCCGAACCCACTGTCGTTGCTCGCGACATCACCCTCAACTGTTTGGTGCATGGCGATGACATTGGCAGCATGTTTGATGTGAAGCTTTCGAGAACGAAGAATGTTATGGCCCTCAGAGAGGCCGTTAAGGACAAGACACCCGTTAAGTTTTGTAACATAGATGCCAAAGACATCGTTCTTTACACCGCCTGTCTTCCACGCGGCGAAGGTATCAGTATTGAAGACAAGTTGAGAGCTCATTCTCCATCACATTCAAGATTCGGGCACAGTTTGCGTGCTTTGCAGAAGTTGTCTGACATTTTCACGTCACTTTCTTCCGAAGAGCTTCATGTAGTCATCGGTATGTATTTATCGCAGTATTGTGTTGCCATTTTAACCAGGAACTAGATCCGCCTACGCCCGGTCTCCGCCTACCCACCTTCAGTACGTGCCTATCATACCCTTTGATAACGTTTGACGAGGAAGCCATCTACAGTGGAGCCCACTGTCGTTGCTCCCGACATCACCCTCAACTGTTTGGTGCATGGCCGTGACATTGGCCGTGCGTTTCCTGTGGAGATTTCGAGCACGAAGACCGTCGGCGCCCTCAGAAATGCCATCAAGGGCCTGAAACCGGTTGAATTTCGCCATGTAGATCCAGATGCTCTCGATCTTTACAAAGTCTGTCTTCCATGCGGCGAAGGTGACGGCATTGAAGACGCACTGAGAGATAGCTCTTCACTGGCTTCCCGATTCGGAGGCCCTTTGCGTCCTTCGCAGAAGTTGTCCGCCATTTTCATACCCCTTTCTCCCCAAGAACAGCTTCACGTCCTCATCGTCGCCCCCTCTATTCCTAGTGATTCTGGTCTTCTTCCCTCCAGTAAGTCTCGGTCTCGATCTCAGCTAGTTGTAGCGTCCGACAAACATTCCCCGCCTGTTCTCGTGTCGTTGCATAGCAGACAACTCCCGATCTTTGTATCTTGAGAGGCTGGGCCGCAGCCCGTTAGCAAGCCCTTCGGAACTGGGACAGCATCAAAATTTCAGCAAGTTCCAGTCCACCAAATGTAGGATCGAGTGGAGCCGACCTTCCGGTGGCGCGTTATCCATCCCCGTCGTCCTACTCCACCCTGTCTTTTCCCAATTCGTCCATGACTGTCACAATCATGAACCCACTAGGGACGATAATACTTTTGTTTTCGATCTATCCTTCCAGATGTCAAACTTCTTCGCCAACGAGAGTGAGCGACAGACAGCACTCTTGGATATCTTCCACAGCCATCGCATACCGATTGTACTGAGTTCTCTTTCTAGTTACACCACCGATGGCGACCTCCAAGTGAACGGTCGGCGTTATGTGATCTTGAAGGTCAAGAATGAGGTCAGCGTCAAAGGCGCAGAGCCTTACTGCCAAGGGATCATCTACTACCTGAAAGCGACCCAGGGTGAGGTAGCGAAAGATCAAAACGAGCAATCCAACTTTCCTTGCCTCATTATTACTCTCTTTGGTAGGGGCCGCCATGATTCCGTCTTTCCCCTCCACTGATAAGGAAATCCGCAGGTGCTCACCTCAGTTTCTCCGGCGCAGTGTGGGTTGACCGGCCCAATTACCAAGTCCTATCGACCGCTCTGCCATTATTTTGGCATCCAACCGATGTTATGATGCGCCAGTCTGCCGCCCGTCATATCGGTGCATTCAAGAAGGCATGCCAAACGCTGAAGGAACTGTACGAGAGGTTCGATGCCAACCCCGCAGAATCTAGGAACTTGCAGCCACACTATCCACATCCTCGCTCCTACACGACCTTGAAAGGGAAGACAGAGGTGGATTTCAAGTATATCCGTGCCTTGGACGGTGGCAAGCTACTCTTTGTCGTGGAAACTGATGCTGCCGAGCCTGAGGAACTCTGCGTCAAGTTCGTGCAGAGGTATTCTGTGGAAGCACATCGCCAGTGCGCCGAATGGGGAATCTCCCCATCACTGAGGGGATGCGAGGACCTCCTAGGAGGATGGCAGATGATCGTGATGGATTTTGTGAAGGACTACCATGGTCTTTACGGTGTGAAGAATAGTCTCCCCGGCGAAGACAAGGAGAAGTTGAGAGAGGAGCTCGGATCAAGACTGGCGGATCTGCACCGGGAGGGCTATGTGCACGGGGACGTCCGCGACGCAAACGTGATGGTCAAAAAGGAAAAGGATCGTTTGGACTGGAAGTTGGTGGGCTTTGACTGGTCGGGGGAGATCGACCATATAGAATACCCCATGGACGTTAATCATAGCCAGGGGATACGGCGGCCAGACGACGCAATTGATGGGGAGTTGGTTCTCGCCGGCCATGATCTCGAGATGTTGGATTATTTGTTCTAGTAGCTGCGCCGCTTGATTTTCGAGTAGTCCAACACCACATTCAACAGTATATTAATAATTCTTATTCTCACTAGTGTTGGACGGGTAAACATGTAACTCGCCTGTTAGATCACAGCGAGGATCGCCGACCTCAAGAGTCATTCAGATCCGCGTTGACATGAATCCACGGCGACCGTCGGAGGTCCACAGAGTGATTCAGTTTGGATGCCAATCTGCAAAACGTGGGATCAAAAAGTGTGGTTCAGCCCAGGATCGAACTGGGAACCTTCTGTGTGTGAGACAGAAATCATAACCATTAGACCACTGAACCTTCGTTGATCACAGAGGTATAATAAACTGTTGAACTTTCGACCCGAATTGTGCAACGAAAACCCTAGTCATAGACTCGTCAAAGTGATCAGCAAGAACACAACATCATGCATTCATGGCTCATTTCTTTCCCTTCTCTGGACCAAAAAAGTTCAACAGTCCCCCACGCTTGGGCGCCCCCCCTCTGGGCTTAGGAGCGGATTTGGCTTTGGGCTTCCTACCGCTCTCTTCCTTGGCCGCCACCTTTGGTTCCACCTCCTCAACCTTGGGCTCTGAGGCCTTCTTCGTTTCCTTCTTCTTCGCCTTGGGCTTCGTCTCTACCTCCTCTTCCTCAACAGATTCATACGACGAGTAATCTTCCGTCTCTGCGATATATCATCAAGCAACGTCTCGTAAGGGACCGCGAGAATGACATACGCATATACCCCTTTGCATCTGTCGTCGTCCGCCTTTTGACGACGCGCCGCTTTCTCAGTCCGTTACGACCCACAGGAACGACTCTGCGTGGTTTCCTCTTCTTCTTTGGGATCACGACGTCGTCCGATTCCTCGCCCTCGCTCGTCACCGGAGGCGCCGAGGCGTCTCCCTCCGGTCCGCTCGGCTCTTCCTCTTCCTCTGGTTCAGGACGCTCTTTGCCAATCCTATTCACGCGATCGACCTCATCTGAGCGCTATATGAGATCATGGCCACACATCGACATGCGGAAAACGACACACCGTCGTCAATGTCCATCATGGCACGCAGGCTCATCTCCGAGTCCGACGTCACGGCACTCTTTCTTTGCTGGCGTCGCAGGCCCAGTCTGCGGACTTGGCTTTCGCTTTCCTCGTCCTCATCCGAATACACAACACCTCTCTTGGACGTCGAACCGCCGGCAGCGCCTTGTTCTGCCTTCGTTGCTGATGGCTCAGACCCTGACTCAAGATCCGTGTCTACGCTTGGCTTTCTCTTTGTCCCGCGCTAAAGATAGCTTAGTAGAACACATCACAAAGGGAGTGGAAGAGGCACCTTTTGGGCACCGACACTTGCGACGCTGATAGAGCCAGACTTTGCGAGCGACGACTTCGTCGGTTCGGGCCTCAGCTTTGTACGCGTGGAAGAGTCCTTGGTGAGGACAGTCGGCTTGGGCTCTGGCTTGGGTTTCTTGTCTTCCTTTGCCTTCTCTGCGGCAGACCCCTTCTCTTTGGTCTTTGCTTTACTCCAGTCTAGTTTTCCAGAAGGTTTCGGCTTGTCTTTAGATTCGGTCTTGGTCAGCGGCGCCGTTTTGGAAGCCTGCACTTTCGTATCGGAAACGAGGGATTTGCCCTTGTCCGTCTGCTCTTCCGTCCGTATAGAGGGCACAGTTTTGAGTGTGGCCTTGGAGGGCACGTCCAAGATCGTTTTGGACGAGGATGCCACATTCGCACGAGCATCCCCCGCTTTGAGCTACACGGACACGTCAGTGAGGGGAGAACACGGCGACCCCCAACCGCACCGCCCGACCTTGACGTGAGGCCCCGTCATCTTACCCACGATGGAGAACGACTCCGGTCCGCCGTCGACGTCCATCTGGCGAACCTTGACGGTGGGTGTACACACGATCCCCGCATCCTGCGCCCCTAGATGAAACAGACCGCGTCGAGAACGCACGCGCCACGCACCCCGAACCGCGACGGCGACAGACTATAGATGTGCACCGAATGCAGGCGAGAGAACACCGCTTTCGTCTCTGAGAGCGAGCGCAGAAACGAGGGCGGAGAGAGAGAGCAAGGTCAACGCTCGGTGGACGAGAACCGATCGTGACCCGCCACGTACCGTCGAGCGCGCGTGCGTCCACGAGCAGTACCCTGCTCTGGTGCACCACCGCCTCCTCCGTCCGGTCCTCTTCGAACTCGAAGTCCACGTCCATCGCGAAATCGGATCCCGGCGTGTCTGAGTGGATGACGTTCTCCGACAATGCCGGCACCTCGCCAGAGACGAGGTAGGTGGGCACGGCCGGGGTGTCTGTGTCGCGCGCCTCGTCATGATAGCGCTGTAGTTCGCTGTTTGTTGTTGCACACGACGCTCGAGTGTCAACGAAAGAAAGGGAAAAAGCCGTCTGATTCCGGCGGGGCGACCACTCACTTTTTCGCGTCGTTGACGTGGATCCCGAGCTCGCGGCTGAGCGACCTGAAGGTGACCTTGAAGCAAAGCGCCGTGGTTGAATCAGGTGCCACGCTAGGGACTGAGGGAGAGGTGCCTACGATGCTGCGATTGACGAAGAGTTCTTTGTCGAGGAAGTCTCTGGCTTTTTTCGTGGTCATCGTGGCGGCGCGGCCTGAGCTTGTGCTGGACGCGCTTGTGGCGCTAATCAGCCTCGTGGAAGTCTTGGAGTAGCTCTACCGTCCAAGGCGAATTTCGGTCGGACTGGTTATCTACATAGCGGTGGTGCTAGCAACTACAAGGTATCGCAAGTCTAGCACTAGCCTCGGCGGAACAAAATACGACCAAGAGAGCACACGCCAGTTGATTCACCCCCAAAGCGTCGACCACACGAAACCACCGCACCGCTCAGGATACCTCCACCCCAACGCCCTGCGCAGGCCCGGGATCACCACGCGTCTTCTCTGCCGCGACCCGCCCAGCGAGCGCATGAAGAAGCCGTTTCCACCGTTCGTCGGCGGCCTTGACCGTGTCAAGCTCAGCGAGTTGTGCTCGAGTAGGACGATGCGCGTGCAAGACGATCAGATATTCGGACAGGTCGCCCCGTTGTCGGATCCTCAGCGTGTTGTCTCCCGGTTTCATTAGTGACGATATGTCGACACATTGGTCGGGTGTCAGCTGCGGCAAACGAGAGTAGGTCGGGGGTCGCACTGCCAAAGACGGGCGAAAACACATACGAAATACGGGGGAGAGAGCGTGACGAGGATATGTTTCTCTCCGTCCTTGACATCAAAAGTCAACCGGTTCGAAGATGGCCAAGAACATGATGATTGCAATGTCAACGCTTCCACGTCATCCCTTTCACTTTCTAATTTCATCGCGTCAAAGAAGTCCAGAAGGCGATAACATGCTATGGAAATGCAGACTCCCTGGGGTGCTTCGCTAGCAGAAAATGAAACGTTAATACGCTCCACAATCACACAAAACTGCCACGCACTGTGGGTGGGATTTCCTTTTCACCCACTTGGATATCTTGGAGAAGATGCTCTCACTCAGGCTAATGTCTATTGTATGGGTATGAGTAAACGATTTCCCCTGTATGCTGTAAATAACTGTCATTTCATTATCGAATCGTGGTTGACTGGTATCGATTCCCAACTGCCGTGATTGACCAGGGGATATTTGCGGTATGCTGAAATTGAAGTTCAAAGGAGGCTCCAGGGCGGTCACGAGGGGTGCGAGAACTGGGCTCGGGATCTGCACCATCCGAGGAGATTGGGGTGGAGTTGATTCTAGTTTGCAAGGTGGTTCTGAAGGGACACTTCCCGACCTCGACTTTGAATTGTCAACTTGCATTGATTCCTTCCCATCCAATGCGATCTCGGGAGATGGCGGAGATACAGGAACGAATACAAGTTTTTCATCCTCCATGTCGGTCGATAGGGGTTCAACTGGGGGAGATCTGTCATCTATCTGAGGTATTTGCGGTCCGACAGATGGTTCGTCTGATAGAGGAGCAACCAGCTGTGGTCCCGAAGACGGTGCGTCCTCGAATGGCGGAACTTGTCGAGTATCACTGGCTTCCGATATTGGCGCATTGGGTTCCATCATTTCTGGGGATGGATTCTGTTCATCAACATCCATCTGGATGGAGCCATTTTGAGCACTTTCAAATGTTCCGTTGTTGTCAGTCAGCGGTTCAGCACTAGGTGGGAGTTCGGAAGCAGACATGGTAGATTCCGTTTCACGAGCAGGGGCGGGGGCAATCCGGCGGGGCAAGCGACGGGACGGCACCATGCGAGCCGTCTTCTTCTTTGGCGACGGTGACGGCACGAGGACATGGGGTGCCGTAGACGCCGGCGCAGGCGACGACTCACCGCTCGTTGATGAGGGTGCATTAGGGTCTTTATTCAACACCAAGAGGCTTTGATTAGACTTGAACCAATCGAGATCACGCGCGATGACCTCGTCCAAAAACTCGGCTCTCCGCACACGTTTAGGCAAAGGCTTGGAAGGTACCGTCGAGGGAGTGGTTTCACTTAAATCTTGCGGGATATTCGTAACTGGGGAAACGGGAGACGGAATTGCCTCAATCTGACCCGACGATGCTACCTCAGGAGAGTCACGTGCCTGAGGTAGATCTGCGTGAGCAGAACCGTCGGGACCCACTGTTGCAGCGTCCTGCAATGACGGGGAAGGCTGAACTCGCCATACCGACTTGTGAAAGTCAGGTGCGGGAGGTATCGGGGGCTGTGGATGAACAGGTAAAGGGTGCATCGAAGATGAAACACTGATCGGGGCAAATTCGAGATCGCGTTGCATTGCGTGAATCTGGCTGATCAGGAGTTGCAGAAAAAAGACCTACTCGGGAAGGACGAGTCCTTGAGGAGGGGCGTTGGCCTCGGGGATCTGCGGTGCTGTGTTTGCGGGTATTCTCGACAGGAATTGCGTTGTGTCTGACATCACGCGTTGCAGCCGTGCTACGGAGGACAGATAGGATGGGGAACCACGGCTATACAGAGCAAACTGACATTGGAGCTCATTCTCGGAAAACATGTGCTTGAATGGAACCACCGTCTGAACAAGGTTTTGCAGATGCTGAGCGAGGTCCGCAATGACAGAATGATGCGCGGGCATGTCCCTGAAAGCTGACACTGCGATCTGGGAATGGAGATGGAAACGAGAGAACGTCAACAAGCTGACCCGCGACTCTGGCAGCAGCATCCCACCTCAAGAAGTTCAATGATCTGACGGATTGGACAGTTGGCACGGCGGGCGCGACTGCGGGGTAACTTCTCACCTTGGGTCGAGCGGCCTGATAGTATGCCTTCTCTGAACTCAGCCAGTTGGCGAGCTTTCGCGAGGTGTTGACAAAGTCGTTGGTATCCTTGGACGCGAGCTTCCTCGCGAAGAGAGGGAAGATCTTTTCGTTTGAGCTGATTGCGCCATTGTGTGCTGCCCTCATGGCGTCCGCGATGGTATTCGGAATCCGAGAGGCGGACCCTTCGGAAGGGAATGGAAGAGCCGTGAGCACTTTGGTCGAGGTGCGGCATGGGTGAGGTAAACGAAGACACATCACGTGGGAGCATCCATACACCACTTCTTTGACGCTCGTCCTACATGCGGGGTCAGCGTACACACGCGTCAATGGGATTCACAAGCAGCCTCTTTCTGAACCATGTTCAAGAAAGGACCCAAACTTTATGCTTGCGATGCTGATCCACCCGACATCCATTTTCTTTCCCCAGTGCGGTTATAGCCACTTTCCCAATGTTGAAAAACGTCCACCGTACTACGGAAAACGTGTCTACTTGCTCCCGCACGTGCCTGCACACCAAAGCAATTGCCCGCTCAACTCGTGCCTATCTCTCTCAACATGCTCCAGTTCCCGTGAGATGGTGAGAACATGGGTGCCACGCTTCACAACCATTCGACCGTCGCGGGCGGCTTGGAGGATATGTCGTAGGTCACCCGGTTCACACCGCTGACCTCGTTTGTGATCCGCGAGGAAATCCGCTTGAGGACCTCAGGCGGGAATACGTACCTGCGTACCATGAAACAACGATCGGGCTAGACAGATGATGGACCCACCAGTCGGCAGTCATGAAATCCTCGGTCTGCACTGCACGCAGCGCAATTACCTACAGTCGATGAACCGTCGGATCGCGGGTTACCTTGATGAATCGAGTTTAGGCTCACCTGTTCGTACGTCCGTTTGTCGCCCATCACCCCGACTGCCTTGACGGGAAGGAGGACGGCAAATGCCTGGCTAATCCTGTTGTAGAGATCCGCTCTGCGAATCTCCTCGATGTAGATGCTATCTGCCTGTTGCAAAAGCTTGACTTGCTCTCGCGTGACAGGGCCGAGGATACGAATGGCAAGACCGGGACCCGGGAACGGATGTCGCTGAACCAGCGGTGCGGGGATAGACAGCAATCGGCCCAACGCGCGAACTTCATCTGTGGAAGACGGCACGCCACATGTTCTGCATGCTGCTGCGTTATCAGAAGGTCGTCAACTCACCCTTGAAAAGCTCCCGCAGGGGCTCGATCAGTTTCAGCTTCATGTTCTTGAGCAACCCACCGACGTTGTGGTGCGTCTTGATCGTGGCACTTGGACCCTTGAAACTGATGCTCTCGATGACGTCCGGGTAGAGCGTGCCCTGCAACAGCCACTCGACTCTACCTTTCGCCTCGCCCCCTTGCTTCTCTTCTTCCTCTGCCGCCGCTTCAATCTTGGCAGCTTCTGCTTCAAACACGTTGATGAAGGTGTTGCCGATGATCTTGCGCTTGCGCTCTGGATCTTCCACGCCTTCGAGGCGCGAGAGGAAGAGATCGGACGCATCGACGACGGTGAGATTGACGCCGAGATCCCTGTTGAGCATCTCGTGGACCTGCTTCGCTTCGTTGAGACGCAGGACACCATTGTCGACCATGATCGCGCGGAAGCTGCAAGTGGAGGGACAAGTCGGTCAGTCGGCCCCACTGGCAGGGCGCGCACGAGGCGGTGGACGGTTGCGCACCGATCACCAATGGCCTCGTGCATGAGCTTGGCAGCGACGGTGCTATCGACGCCTCCGCTGACCGCACCGATGACGCGTCCTTTCTGTCCACAGATGTCCCTTATGCGTGCAATCTCCTTCCCGATAAACTCTTCCTGAAGGGAAGAGAGGCGTCAGAGAGCCACGTCCAAGACTGCTCGTAGACCCGGAACGCGAGCAAAGACACTTGCCATCGTCCAGTTTGGTCTGCATGCGCAGATGGCAAGAATGAAGCGCGCGATGAGCTGTTTGCCCTTGGGGCTGTGAGTCACCTCGGGATGGAACTGGATGCCGTAAATCGGCTTCGTGTCGTGAGCGATGGCAGCAAACGGCGCGGTTCCAGTCCGACCGATGACGTGGAAATTCTTGGGAAGATCCAGGAGTTGGTCTCCGTGGGACATCCAGACCTGGCGAAACAAGCACAAGAGGCGGAGGCAAGTCGAGTTGCGTATCCTGTGACACGATGGCGGAGACCGCATACCTGCATGTCCTCGCCCAGATCCTCAAACAGCGCATCCACGGCCGAGCCCTTGCCAAAGCGGGTGATCTGAATGACGGCATGGCCGTACTCGCGATGGTCACACTTTGCGACCTGACCTTGGAGGTTCCACGCGATTTCCTGTCACCGTCGAACAGAAAGAGCGGTCAGTGTTCGTCGCGGGCGCAAGGTCGAGGGGACGAACCTGCAGACCGTAGCAAATCCCGAGGATGGGAACACCGAGCTCGAAGATCGCAGGGTCGGCGTGTGGCGCGTCGGAATCGTACACAGAGTATGGCGATCCGGAGAGAATGATGCCTATTTGCGAGTTACCCGATGATGATTACCCCCACTGCGGACGAAAAGGAAAGGGAAAGATCACGAAAGAAAAAGTACCCTTGGGCTTAAAATGGACGTCCTTGAGGAGCGTCGTGCAGGGCATCAACTCGGCATAGACCTTTAGTTCTCGACATCTCCTCGTGATGAGATGGCTGTACTGTTGGTGCGATGGGATGGATCGATAAACAAGATTGGCGTGCGGTCACCAAAAGAAAGAGGACGGAAAGGTTTCAGACCTGCGATCCGAAATCAAGGATCAGGATAGTGTCGAACTGATCGTGGATTTCTGCCATCCTGCGCTGGCAATGGGTTGATGGTAGTGCAATATTTCCCTTCTTTCTTTTTTGTGCTCGTCTTTCAAGATTCGAATAGGTTATGTAAGTCTTACATGTTTCAAGGGGTATCACATCGTATCATCGCTACGCCCTTGGCATGCGTTATCACCCTCGTTCTTTGGAAACGTGCAGCACCTCGAGCCCATCTGCATTGGCGGGGAGCTCCAAGGAGACCTTCCAGCTCCCGAGCACCCTACTCACTTCCTGCCCAACATCCTCTTCCAGCCACCGCCTGCGTCGCTCCCGATTCCGCTCCCTGTCTGCCACGACGTCGACTTTCGCTTTCTTGGCTACCTCGGGGAGCTCAGAACCGGCCAGCACCGCGGCGATGTTTGTGAGATTGAATTGAGTTCCCTTTCCTCGTCGGAAATATGCAACAACCGCCATCGCGAATAGCACGGCGAGCAACGCTGTTGATGCGATAACGTGCTTCAGAGAAGACACGAATATCTGTCTCGTGCTCGCCACGCGACCTGGCACGTAGGAGGTGCCAAGCGAGCCCGAGACGTATGCTAACAAAACAACGCCGTCGGTTTACGCGACCGCAAGTTGCATGGACACTCACGCTTCATCGAAGCCGTCACCATCTGTGTGTACGACTTCGTAAGCTGGTCCAACGCGAGAGGGGTGATGACCATGCTCGTGTTTTCGTATGCGCCGCCAGACGGAACTCTGCTCATCTGCTCGCTTCCGAACATGAAGTTGACCTGCGTCTCGGACCCAAGACCGCTCCGCGAAGAGGACGCCGGTCCAGAATCGGTAGTCAGTCCGGACAATGAATACGCGACGAGCAACGACGTCTGCGTCCAGTCCAAATTCCCTTGTCTAGAGTATGGCGGTGCGCCGTTAGCGAGGGGCTGAACTCCCAGCGTCATGGACCCCTGCGTGCGAACTTCTCGCGTCTCGATGGTGATGTTCGGTTTGCAGACCAGAAAACCGATTTCATACTCTGCTCCAACGGAACTGAAGCTCACTGATGGCACATCGGTGAAGTTGACAAACAGGGAGACGATATTAATGGCCTCTACTGTGCAATTTGTAGAGGCACACTGGACAACCGACATAACCATGGCACCGTCCGTTGGCAAGCTCCCGGTTGTGTAATTGAAAACGGTCACGGTAGGGTCATGCACATTGATGCTCGTTACAAAGAACGAATCATACACCGCTGTTCGGAACGAACATCAATGCCAAGTATCTCCCACAGGTGAGTATATGCGTACGAAAGTAAGAGCTTGGGACTGTGACTTCCAAATCGAGGCCTTCCAGGTGGACAGACAAGGCATCGGTGGGGACTTGGGTGCTATTCATGGTGACGTTGAGTGAAGTCGCTGTGAGGTTTGCTGGATTGCCCCAAGTGCAATAAGGATTGAAGCCGATCACATCCGTCAGCCATCGTGCGCTTACCGTGGAGTTCAGTATTGTTGGGGTGGGAACCGCGAATCCAGAGTATGTTCCTTGTGGGTCGTCCGAGACTGAAAATGAATAGGAGAGACCGATTTCTTGCTCGGCCCAAACGATCGCTGCTGAATATCCGGGCGCTGGCGAGAAGACGGAAGGCTCTCGAGTCTGGCCTCCCGCAACGGGCCTGGAAGTGTCAGCGGTTAACACAGTGGCACATAAATTATCAGACTTCTTACTGGTACAGGGAGAGCGGAGGAATAGCGCCAACACGGAATGCTGTGACGGCATCATCTACAAGGATAGGTTGAATACTCACTAAGCATCATGGCTGGGGTCAGTCGTAATAACCGAACTGCGTCTCACTTACGCGCCGCGGGTGCCAAGGTAGAGAATGCCCAAATAAGTACTGCCGCGATGAAGCTTGCGACATAGTATACAGAACAATGCTGATGCACGATGGTCGTGATTGATTCGACAAGGCTGTAAGATGGGGTAGAAATCCCGTTGACGACGTTCAGTTCAGTTCCGTGAGTATTTCTTCGGGAGAAAAGGAGGCGGAAAAACTCTTCAGACTATGATCGATCGGTCAGATCAGTGAAGTTTTTTTGGACAAAAATGCGATCACCTGAAGATCACATATAAGGGACCGTAGTGGGAACAGGATGACACTAATAATAACGATGTTGACAGAGGTTATACCAGCTCCCAAGTCGGCTAGATACCAGTAAGGTCAGTGTCAACGAGCGAATGGGCGTTCGGATACTTACCGATTACTTGTATTGTATCAGTGCGGAGTCCGGACACGTTGGCTGGTACCACCTGATAATGGACCACATAACAAAACGCAAGGTACGCAGTACTGACAATAGGAACAAAGACTACCAGTGCCCATTTCCATACAAAAATGAGTGAGGATCCACGACCGGCCTGCCGACAATCGAAAGTAGATAACAATGGGATGCTGGACGCTGGAGTCTTCTCCACGTCGCGTGGGTCCTCTTCAGCACCACTTGCGCTGCCTGAATGGGGCTCAGAAGGGTCACGGTGGTCCAATTCGAGGGCCTCGATGTTCTCAGACATCCGGCGCAGCTCGAAACCAAGAGGGGGTACTTTGGCGCGTGAAGCTGAAATTTGGGATCATCTATATAGAGGAGGGCCCATGTTCATCAGTCATTGCGCTGAAAGACGTATCCTGCGGCTGTGATTGAAGTCAGGGCGACGGGATGGCGAAATGGGACGTTGATACGGTCACCATCCAACGGCGCATGTGACACCACTTCTTTTTGTGGAATAAAGGTTCACAGCCTGGTGTACAGAACAATCATTGACTATTGTCAACGCGTTCAGGTGACTCGACCCTGTTGACAGATCTTTCTCGGCAGCCAAGTCAGGATGTGGGCGCAATCTCTTGGCTGAGCCGGCGTAAATCTGGCTGCCAAGAAGCGCACTATCGCAATTCGGAAAACCAAACGTGCTGTGTGCTCTGTCGTGTAAGTGAGGCTTGTTTTTCGAGAATGGGTATGGCCCTGTCAACACGTACAATTCTCGAGCCAGAATCGGAGGTTGCATTTCCTGCCCACACACTGACGAGGCTGACAGACCGCCGGGCGCGGCCTGCTCAATCTGCTAGAGACATGATGTGCTGGGCGCTCTTTTGAACTCGCCGATAGCTTCGGCATGGCTGCTCCACCATCATTTGCACTCATAGCATCATGATGCTTGTTCGGGTGGCTCACCTACCTGACTCCGCGCAACCCCCATCGGGGCATATTGTGCAGTACGCCCCTGCTACAGGCCCGCTGGGAGGCTGAACTTGCCCGTTAGAATGACCCCTGGCAGGTCACCATGATGGCCTTGAGACAACCAGCGGGCGCGGTGCGTCTTTCCCACGCGATCATTGTGCCATGATTGATCGGGAGCACTCGATGCACTGGAAACCACAACAACGATGGTCGGATGTGGAATTTACCAGCTCGTGGCCCCGTGAGGTACTTTAGCTCAAGCGGTCCCACAGAATTCCTCGTTGCCTGGTCGAAATGCTACTGCTGTATGTCGTCTCATCGCTGCACACTTTTGCCCGAGCTGATCCTAGTAAGAGCGCGCCGCGAACGTAACCCCGCTGAGTGTCACTGACTCCGTCTCAAACAGCATGGGTCAGCCTCCCAATGAATGTTCCCGTGGACATGTCAGACACAATATTCAACGGGCCGCTTGTTCCAACGCTATACGGGACGCCCCCTCAGTTGATCAACACCACCCTCGACCTCAACACCGCCAAGGTTGCAGTGTATTCAAGCGACTGCGTTTTATGCAGCGGGAACACGTCTTTTAATCCGACCCTGTCTACCACATTCCAGGTATCAGTCATACATCTCTTCGTCATCTCTGCCGCGCGACATACCAGTCTTTCGCTCAGGCACTGAATTATTCATGGCCATACAGCACGAAGGCCTATTTGGGAAACATGAGCAGCGACACAATGAGTTTCGGAGGTGTCTTGTCTGTACCGCGGACTGAGTTTGGTTGGTCGCTATTCCATGTCCCAGCCCTCTTTTGCCCTGTCTGACCGCTGCCTGACGTGCTAGGCCTCATTGAATCAGGCGGCGATAGCTCGCTCAGCTACCTCCTGTACAACGGGCGCCTGGGTATCTTCCCCGACCCGACCAACGCTACGGCTGCGTCCGACCATTTCTTGTCTCAGCTGTACGCAACCAACCAGCTTCTCAACCCAGTGATCGGCATGAGATTCGATCCACTCAACCCAAAACTTACCATCGGGGCGTTGGACGAAGACGATTATCAGGGAGAACTGAACTGGGTACTCATCACCACACCGAACGATTCGTGGCCATTCCGAAATATATTCACCCTGGACGGGTTAAAGGGTTATAACGGCAGTACCTTGCCCAACTCCTCCGCTACGTACGCGACCTTGGATTCAGGTATGCAGTGTCAACAGGAGACGGCGAGTTCGGTCTGCTGACGAATTGCCATCGACGGATCCTATACTTTAACAGTCTTTGTCGGTGTTGATGTACCCCAGCTGACTACCTACCTCAATGAAACGGGGTACGCTGGTCCGATTAACTACACTATCGAGACCTCTGGCCTGGTGGCATATGTCTGCAACTCATCCGAGTACACACCCTACGTAGCTCTCACCGCAACGATTAACGGCGTGGATTATCCCATGGATTCCACAGGAAACCTTTTGCGCACGTCGTCTCCGCTCTCGGAATGGGGTACTTGTACTGTTGGGCTGTCTGACTGGCATCCGTCAGACAATTACATCAATCTGGGATTACCATTTCTGAGGAGCGTCTACTTGTGAGTGAACGGACGTCGTGGGCACTGACGAGGAACACCCATCGCTCATGATATCGTCGACCCCCGATCATGCAGGGCGTACCGCTTTCCAACGGACTCGTGTCCTGGGTTCTACGGCTTCGCGTTTCCGTCGGGAAACGTCAACCGGACCTCCTCGCAGATCGCGCAGACGCCCGCATCGACGCCGACGCAGAGCGCCCACTGCCTCGCATTTGCCAGTCCCACGGCGACACCATCTCCGAGTTTCGACACGGTCCAGCAGATGCGGATGTCAACACAAAAGTACCGGGTGTGGGGAGAGCAGACGGTGGTCAGTCTGTTCGACGAGAGCGCTTTAGGAAGTGGTATCGCATGGAACATGAGTGCTTGAGTGGCTGGTAGAGGTACATAGTGAGTTCAGTAGCTTCGGTTGCCATGCGGGTGATTGATTGGACATTGCTGGTATGGTGCCAAGCATGTGATCTATATATTTAAACAGGATGAGGATGCATGTGACTGGACCAGCCTGATACGACATGATTTGGGAATTGGTGCTTCGCTTTCTGCCTCCGCCGTCAACGCGAGAGGTTTGTACGTCAAGAGAGCCCAAGGAGAACTATGAGGTGACGGTGCGTTCGTTCGTCTGTAGAATTGAGACTGCCAGGTTCCAGGAGTTGCTATCGATGATGGCGGGCCAGGTCGACATGTGCACGGAGTGGCAGGCGGTGAGTTCTAGTTAGATGCCAGCCGAGTATGTACTATACGTGCCTACGCAACGCGCAAATCAAAGAACTGGCCGCAGGTATGTTAGGTGACCGAATTAGAGGCTGCTGTTTACTGACTGTAATATCATCTACCAGCGGGGCTCAACAGAGGTGCTGGCAAACAGCTAACCAACCTAAAGACCGCATAGCAAAGTGAGTTAGAGGTGCGTGCGTGCACTTCACTGCTCTCTTCGACATCTTTCTCCACTTCTTCGACGTCTTTCTTGATACTTGGCGTGCGAACGGGTATGCCATCTTCGTCAATGATTCTAAAGCACTCTCGATTCCTGGAGGCCTATTTTACCACTGTAGGGATGGTACGAACGGCGAACGTGCAACCCTTGCCCTCTCGCCCATGTACGAATGAGTCCATAAAATCTACGAGAATGCGCCTCGGCGCGTGGGCGCTGGAATGCAGGGGCAGCCAACGCCCGCTCGGTGGTAAACGTCGGCGTCGTTGACGCAGATTGACTCCACAATATAGCTGTTGGGATAAATGTGGAATCCGATCTCGAGGAGCGCAAACGGCGCTACGGTTGAGCAACTGCGGGATATTCTCACCTTACTCGCACTGCGTCGGCCGATCTAAGCCTCCGCCGTAGCTCAAGCTTCCAAATCAGCTCAGGGATGGACATCGAAAACGAAAAAAAGGCTCGGACGAACGTATGATACTTAGCAGTCGTTGAGTCGAGTCGAGTCGAGCGTTCGTAATCGTGACGTGTCCTCGAGTGAAGTCAAGTGTGTTTGTGCGTCTGCTCGTGTGTCGGGGATCGCTCTGGGACTTCAACTTCAACAGACAGCATACAGACGTGTGGGTAGCCAGGAAAGATGGTCCACGACCAGTACAATCGAGGCCCAGTGGAATTCGGGCCACACTATTGGCTGCATATACCAAACTCAGCAGGATTACACTCAGCGTCGGATACGTATAGCGACCTACTTACCCGCAGAGATACCTCACCAAGATCATAGGAAGCAGGCATAATTTTCTCAGCGCGGCCAAGTTATCTTAGGCTCAGCAGATGAACGCTGAGCTCAGGGGAGTAGCTTGTGTTTGTTTGTGTAACCTTCTTGCCATCCATCCAAGTACATCCTGGGCTCACGACATACGGTACACTCATCATGGCCACGCACCTTGTCTCCGATGGTCAATACCGGATCACCAACGTCGGCCATGGCAATGTTTCTGCTGACCTCTACTGGGGTGCTAAGTTCGGGGTGGTCACTATTTTTAGGAACACCCAGATTGATCGTCAGAAGGTAGTTGACTCATCTGTGTTGAGCAAGGGTTGGATGACCCCTCACTGATTTGACAGTGGAACGTCAGGAATCTCGGCAACAACCAGATCATCCTCGAGAGTGTCTCCACTCCTGGTACCTTTGCGGGCACATACAGTGAAACCCGTGTATGTCCACTGGCGGGAGGGGTGGGGAGGCACAGAATCCGCGTCTGATTAGGGCAACCTGGATTGTTCCACAGTACGCTGGGATCGTTGGTTCTGTAAGCCCGACCATCTGGACCCTCCAATCTGTCACTAGTGGCGAAAACAAGTTTCGGTACGTTTGATACTCCACTTTCGTTTCCTCACTCGACATTGGATGCCCTCCCCTTATCAAGCATCACGACCGCGATCGGTGAACTTGCCTGGTACGTAGAAAATAATGGCAATAATGCTGCAGTAACGTGCCCCTCACTATACCGGAATGCTCGGAGCCCGCTCACACACGTCCAAAATAGATCGTCCTTGAACATCCCTCTTCTGATTCAGAAACGAGGGTGCAGTGGAGTTTCAACCGCGTCTGAATGCAAGCCTGCTTACCATCGCGAGTCACCGACTGTTTATGTTACTCACACTTTCTTTGGTCATGCGATTCAATACATGAAAAAAAAAAGCAAAAAGTGCTTGGCAGGGAAAAGAAGACAGTCAGATAAATCGTTTCGGAGTTGACAATGTGACGTTTCAGCCTACCGGCATGTACCAAGTCACCTACGAGGACCTGCTGTATTCAAGTTTTCTGAACCACTTCGCATATGCCAGCGCTTCAGCCATGGCCGGGAACGTGCCGCATCCTGCCTCAGGACCAAACATGGACAGTCTGCCGTGGAACTGGGGACATTTATGGAGCCAGACCCCTTTACGCATATTTTAGTCAGTTTCTTCCCTCTCCGAGTCCTTTGGACAAACATTTTGCTCATCTGGGAGTCAATGCACAATGAGCGCGAAACTTGGAGGATATCAACCGGGAGCCTCCCGTCTTCTCCGGTCATATCTCGTGGCAGATAAGGGCCTAAGCATGCTATGTTTGACGTGAGTATGCGAGCGCGAGCGGACCCCAATCCCGTTTGTAAATGCAGGAGCTGATGCGGCGGTGCATGGTACACGATCACTAGGCACTGGCAATTTCCACAACATTCAAGGGGCTCGCCGTTCCTAAAAGTGCCTCATGGTATGGATCAAGAGAGCTTCGGCGACACTAGTACTGGTGCAAAGTCATCACCTATCTGGGAGCTCCTGTAATGTCCTAGTCTGGGAATTGTGATTTCTAGGAATTCCTCATCGCATAATGGACTTTTGACGCCAATTTATGGAGCGGTTCTGCGGCATATCGCTGACCTCCGATTTACTCAAGTCACCCACTACAGGAGGCGGCGCAAGCTTCGCATTCAAACCTGTAAACGCATAAACACGATGCTCACCTGTTCGGGTGCATGTCAACATATTCAGGTACGTCCCCAGGAGAGTGTTTTGTTCTTCCATTCATCATGCCTACGACCTTGTCTCTGGTAGCGCATACAATGTCTCCAATGTTGTATACAGCACCCACGTTGCAGACCTCTACTGGGGTACCCCGTCCGGGGCGATCATCGTTTACGTGTCCAGCGGATTAGAATACCAGAAGGCACGCACCGATAGTTGACATCTGTAGCGAGGGTACGGTAGTGGAACCTCAAGAACATTAGTAACAACCAGATCGTTCTCGAGAGCGTCTACGCTCCTGGCACCTATGCGAGCACATACAGTCACCCGTGTACATTTGCTTGGTAGAATGGCGGGAGGACATAGAACCCACGACTGACCAAGACCAACCTTGGCCACTCCACAGGGCGCTGGAATCGTTGGTTCTCCAAACCCAACCTTCTGGACCCTTCAGCCCGTCCCCGGGAGTACAAACCAATATTGGTGCGTTTTGTGTTCCGTTTCCGCTTGTCTACCTGATATCGAACTCCCTCCTCTCTATAAGCATCACGACCGCAAATGGTCAACTCGTCTGGGAAGGAAATTAAACCTCGGCTGTACTGTTTTCGCTATATCTGAGCGTTCGGAGACCTCTCACATGCATCTGAAATAGATCGTCCTCGAATCTCTCTCGTCCTACCCGGGACAGAAGGCACAGTGGTGCTTCAGCCGTGTCTGAACGCAGGTCGATTCGCAGCGAGACATTGACTATCGAGTTCTTTGACGTTCTTTCCCGACTGCGTGATTTACTTGAAAAAGAAACTGTAGAAAGACAGAAAAAAGGTTTTGGATATAGGATGACGTAGTAGCGGTCGAGTCGGTTTATTTTCGTGCTCTTGGTCTGAATGAGGCCGAGTATACTTGAACTTGTGCCCATTGAGGAAGACGCCGATTTCGACGGACAGCGAGATATTACGGTTGATCAAGGGCCATAATCTGCAGCCTAAGGCTGAACGAGCATGTAGAGACGCCAAGTCGACCAGGCATGGACCACGACTGCGACTCGCTCTGTACTATTTCCAGCAGGCTGCTGAGTCAGCCTACTCGGTACGCGTTTTGACGACCATTTCTTCAACTTGAACCCACTCCCGGAGCTCTTCTGTCCGGGCACAGTGGAGGCCATTCGCCCCTCAATGTCCTTTGCACGCGGCTTTCGTGCAGGTACCACGTTCCGTGCTCGCCAGCTGGCCTCTAGACAGCCAACACCACCGCACGCGATCCCGTCACGGCGCACGGGCTCTCTGACTGCAAACCAATTGGTCGGTCAGAGGTCCTTTACGTCCTCGAGACTCTCTTCTGCGAGGTTTTCGCCTCTCTTGCACCATCCACGTTGGCCAAACAACAAGTCGGACGACCCCACCGACGTCCCCGAGCCGGACGAGTCCGAAGCAGCCGAGTCGACGGGCAAGAGTGATGACCACGTGCGCACGAAGGGCACGCAGGACGAGGATCCCGCTGGTTCCTCAGCAAGCTCGCCCCCCTCGTCCTCCTCGAGCGGGGACGGCAGCGATCCGGTTGACTCTCAACCTCCTCCACCCCAAAGAGCTCCCACGCCTAGTTCGATAGCCAAGCAGTCCGTCCCCGAAGTGTATCCGCAGGTCCTCGCGCTCCCTATTGCTCGGCGTCCCCTCTTTCCAGGTTTTTACAAGGCTGTCGTCGTTCGCAACCCTGCCGTCGTCGCCACCATCAAGGAGATGATGAAGCGCGGACAACCCTACCTCGGTGCTTTTCTTCTCAAGGACGAGAACACGGACAGCGACATCATCACTGATATCAATTCTGTGTATCCCGTTGGTGTTTTTGCCCAGGTTACGAGCATATTTTCGGCAACTTCTGGTTCGGGCGAGGAAAAGGAGGAAGGCCTCACGGCTGTCCTGTACCCTCACAGGAGAATAAGGATCACGGAATTACTCAAGGCTGGAGAGCACCCACCTTTGGCTAACGTTGCTCCAGAGGACGCCCAAACTGTCACGCCGCCAGAGACGCCGCCCCCATCCCCGTCACCCGAACATGGTCAAGCCAAGATTCATCCTGGTAAATCATGACCGTTTTTTTCGTGTGGATCGTAACATTAATAATAGCGATAGGGCCAGTGCAGACGTCATTTCTTCACAACCATGCCATCTCGATCGTTCAAGTCGAGAACCTTGCCACGCAGCCCTATAACAAAGATGATCAGTATATCCGTGCTCTCATGTCTGAAATCGTCTCTGTGTTCAAGGACATTGCTCAACTTAACCCACTGTTCCGCGATCAGATCACCAACTTCTCGATCAATCAAGTCGCTTCGAACGTGTTTGATGAGCCCGACAAGCTTGCAGACTTTGCAGCGGCCGTATCGAGCGGTGAAGTTAGCGAACTGCAAGACGTCTTGGAGAGTCTCACCGTGGAGGACCGTTTGCGCAAGGCCCTCTTGGTGCTCAAGAAAGAGCTTATTAATGCCCAGCTGCAGAGTAAGCTCTCTCGCGACGTCGACAGCAAGATTGCAAAGAGACAGCGCGAGTACTACCTAATGGAACAGCTGAAGGGCATCAAGAAGGAGTTAGGCATGGAGACGGACGGCAAGGACAAGCTCATCGAGAAGTTCAAGGAGCGAGCTGCTGCACTGAACATGCCTGAAGGCGTTCGCAAGGTCTTTGACGAGGAATTGAACAAACTGATGGGTTTGGAACCTGCGGCCTCAGAGGCAAATGTGACCCGGAACTATCTTGAGTGGCTTACCCAAGTGAATTTGACTTCCTATCGGAGCAGCCTGTATGCTCAGCCCTCCCTCTAGATCCCATGGGGTCAGCATTCTCCGGAAAACTATTCCATTGCGCATGCACAAAAGGTCCTCGACGAAGATCACTACGGCCTCAAGGACGTCAAAGATCGCATACTCGAGTTCCTTGCTGTTGGTAAGCTCCGGGGGACGGTCGAAGGCAAGATCATTTGCCTTGTCGGTCCTCCTGGTGTCGGGAAGACTTCGATTGGAAAGTCCATAGCGCGTGCATTGAACAGACAGTTCTTCCGGTTCTCGGTTGGTGGCTTGACTGACGTGGCTGAGATTAAGGGCCATCGGAGGACATACGTCGGCGCACTTCCCGGGAAGATCATCCAAGCCCTGAAGAGAGTCGGCACGGAGAATCCCTTGGTGTTGATCGACGAGGTGGACAAGATTGGGCGGGGAATTAATGGAGATCCAGCAAGTGCATTGCTAGAAATGTTGGATCCTGAACAGAACAATGGCTTCCTGGACCATTAGTGCGTTCCCCGTTCATTCCATTCGACTGTAGACTCACCTGGGGCATGTGAAGCATGGACGTCCCTGTTGATCTTTCCCGCGTTCTCTTCGTCTGTACTGGTGAGTACGGAGATGTTTCCTTCGCAAAACTCGCTCTTACACATCTGTATCAGCAAATACCCTGGACACAATACCCGCTCCTTTGCTCGATCGAATGGAAGTTCTCGAAGTCAGTGGTTATGTCTCAGAGGAGAAATGCGTCATTGCGGAGAAATATCTCGGTCCTCAAGCAAAGGAAGCCTCGGGTCTTAATGACGCAGACGTCCTTCTTGATCCTTCCTCTGTGGATATGCTCATCAAATACTATTGCCGTGAGAGTGGTGTGCGAAACTTGAAGAAGCACATCGACAAGGTGCGATCACTTAGGAAGCTTTCATGTGATGTCTGAATGTTCTGCTTAAATTGTTTGCAGATATACCGGAAAGCGGCGCTGAAGTTGATCCAAGACCTTGGCGAGGACACGTTCCCGGAACCGACACTTGCCGCGGAAGTCTCCAGCGCGGAATCGAAAACTGTGGAATCCCAAGAGCCACTACCAAACGAACCTTCCGAAACCTCCACCACCGAAAGCTCGGTGCACGAGGTGTCACCAGAGCGCAAAACTGTGACCACTCAGCAACGTCAGCCTCTAAAAGTGCCTGAAAGTATCCATGTTAGGATCACTCCGGAGAATCTCAAGGACTACGTTGGCTCCCCTGTGTACCACAAGGACAGGATGTACATTACTCCTCCGCCACCTGGTGTTAGTACGGGACTCGGTTATCTTGGAAATGGGTCAGGTGCTGTCATGCCGGTCGAAGCAACGGTAAGCGTCGTCTATTCGTGCCGCGGCTCGAGCTCACACGCAGCCATCAGAGCATGCCCGGCAAAGGTGGTCTGCAATTGACCGGAAAACTCGGCGAGGTCATCCGAGAGAGTGCCCAGATCGGATTGAGCTGGGTCAAGGCACACGCGTACGAGCTCGGGATAACCTCATCGCCGGACGAGCAGTTCTTGACGGATCGCGACATCCACGTTCACATGCCCGAGGGCAGCATCGGCAAGGAAGGACCGAGTGCCGGGACTGCGATCGTGTCCGCCTTTGTGTCGCTCTTTACGAAGACGCGGATAAACCCTGACATTGGTGCGGGATTTCTTTCTTTCTCTTTTCTGTATACGTGATCTGAGGTGTCTTGTGGGTAGCAATGACGGGTGAAATCTCGCTCGTGGGGCAAGTTCTCCCAGTGGGTGGGCTTAAGGAGAAGATCCTTGCGGCACACCGAGCAGGGATCACGACGATCCTAGCACCGGCTGCCAACCGAGCCGATATCGAAGAGAACGTTCCGGAAAGCGTCAAGACTGGTATCCAGTTCGTGTACGTGGAAGACGTGAAGGAAGTTCTACACGAGGTGTTCAAAGGCGAACCGACTGCTGAGCGATGGAAGGACACACTGTCGATATGAAGAGGGAACCCTGATTAAACCTAGACGTTGACCGGTCCCCGCGGAGCGAGACTCTCATCCCCCTCGACCAGTGGGAGTACCACTCGACTACATTACGTCGACGGGTGCCCGATTTTTCGGATCTCACCCTTGCCTCACACACCCTTTTTTTTTCCTCTCATTTTCTTCGCGCACGAAGATGGCACAATTCATTACGTCTCTCCTTCGCCTTGCATGAGCACACATAGAAGGCAAGAACATCTCTCTTCTTTTTTTGCTTTGCCCCTTTTATGCTCTTGAATAATCCATCATCTCCTTACCGTACGTGACACAAAGTCCTCTCAAGGCGACCGCCCACCGGCCCCCCCGTGTATCATCATCACATCTACCCCACTTGTGCAATCCCAACTCACAGTTTTGAGAAGTGCGGCCTGGGCTTCCAGGTTCCTTTCCACCGATTTCGTGAGTGATTACGCTGGGGTCTGCAACCATTTCGGTGTTCTATTTCGATTGTCGTGAAACTAAGGGTGGACCCAGGACCCCCAAGGGGCGCCCATGTTATTACTTACATGTCATGTCCCGGGCCGGGGATACGTAAGCGAAGGCAAACACACGTACGCTGTACCGTGATGACCGGGGGAGGGGGAAAACCCACGACTGTACGAGGCGGAGGTCGTCTTATTACTTTTTTTTTCTCGGATCAAAACAAAAATGATTGCTGCCAAGCGCGCAACGTATCAAAGCTCCACACGCGGGTATAACGTTCATTCATATAATACGCGATAGCGAAGATGGCAGAAGGTCCGGCGAGGAAACAGCTTTCGATAGTACGAGTGCTTGTCCCATCCAAGCCTTTTTTTTTTCGCGTGCTTTTTTACATTGCAAGCACGGTGCCTTGTTGAAATGTTGGCATTGCATGCGGGAACGCGATACCCCAGCGTTTTTGTAGCAAGGGGTTAAAATAGTAGGTTCCGATTCAGACGGAACAGACGGACATAGATATCGCTCGGGTGTAGCTAACCATTGGGGGGGCTAACGTTGGCTCGGATCACGCTCGGCGATGTGGTTGTGACGACCAGTATTTTCAGACGACCTACCCTGAGCGCACGTCCGTCCGGGGCGAGCGCTTTGGTTTGTGTGATCACCCCCCAGCTGAGCCTTCGCCGCCTGACGCATCGTCGTCACTTTTTATTTTTTATTTTTATGTGCACATGGGAACTGCTGGGAGCGTTTTGGTTTGGGCATGTACATACGTTTTGAGGTTTCCTGAATGGACCTGGCAGCCCCCACACTCACCTTGGAACCCGTTGCAGTGCACGACCTGTGCGCGGTCGCAGAGCGTCCGACGTAGGACGCAAACATCGAGTCAACCTGTCCGCGAAAGCGAGGACGTACGTGCACACACCAAAGACAAGGGGGGGAGGACCTTTTCTTAGCGTCACCGTGACGTTGACGGACGAGGCACCCTGGCCGGCGGACCGACGGGCGAACGATCCGTCGAAAAAGTGTTGGTCACAAACGATTCTATCATCCTGGGGAACGCTGTAGATCATCGATGGAACGTGGGCACGAACGATCCCAGAACCGTTTCTCGCGCGAGGTCTGGTTTACCGATCGCGCGTCCGAAAAAGGCATGCCTCGAATGAACACCTGGATGCACCCGGCCCAAGGATGTTCGCTGTGGTTCTTTGGAAGTCTGGGATAGAAAGGACGCGATCGAGCGATGGAACGCTGACCGGATGGCATCATGATGGCGAGATAACACGCACATCTCGATCGGTCGGTCTAGGGTCACAACATGCGATACAGGACGAGCTCGTCTGTCATGCTGAGTTATTGGCCGCATTCTTGTGAAGAGAGAATATAAACCCGAGTACGTTTCAGAGGTCGTCACAAGTCTTATCACTCCATGTATGCGTGCGTTGGATGCCTTGTGTTGTTTTCTGTCCATCTAGGAGACATTGTTTTGGATGGCGCGAGTGAAGCGCCACGAGAACATTATCCACGTGATCAGTGACCTGGTGTCGACGATGGTAGGGACAGCGACCAGCGCCTGCTCTGGAGGGCTCGTGTATGCTTACCAGCTTGGCGCTGACACATCTCTGGTGACCGACTCGGTCGAGACGACATCGCTGGTGACCTGTTGAACGGGAACTGTACCGTGCCAGTGAAGACAGCGCCCTCAAACACGTTCGTTCGACCCTAGCGATCGATCCTCTCATCGCAGGACGATCTAATTCAATCCTTTGCGGCAGACTTGGCACCGTTGCACGTCCCCATTTCCATGGTTTTCCCTCTCTGCGCACATAACCCCTTAAAGCCTGAAACCCAGACGGCCCTATTGGATCCCCGCAAGGCATTAGCAGTCTCTGGGAGGCGTTCGTGTGGTCTGTGCGTACCATACGATCGGTTTTAAGGCGACGCGCGCCGACTGGACCCCGACTTCTCGCAATCACTCGGTCGGCCCGTTTCGGCCACCCCCGACTTCCCCAACATGTTGGGGTCTACCTTGTACTCTCCGCACTACGCCTTTATTGGCTCCAGAATTAGGCTAATCTACGCCCGAAGACCTGACCGTACATCTCCTCGGAGGCCCCTTCTTCCCGGCATCCGCAGTACGTTTGGCGACGGGTTTCAGGACGACAGAGCGACCGTCGATGACAGAACACAGTCTAATCGAGCCTGGAGATTTCGTTTCGTTTTTCACTCTCAGATCGCTGATAGAGTCGTCTTCCTGACTTTACCCTTGTTAGAGTGCAACGAGAGCTTCGATGTACGTAGGACTGGTATCTTCGGTCGGAGCGTTGAGGTGGTATCTAATTACCAGTGCTTCCACCGGTTCATGAGTCTCTCGATCAGTGTCCATCGACGTCGCTCTGGGCGACCTCCCACGTCCGTTTGTCTTCTGTCCAGTTTCACTTTGCTCCCACGCCCTGGTCACGTGCACCTGGCACCATGCTCCCGGACCGCACACAAGACCGCAGCAGGTTCCGACTCTGGTTTGGTTGCGAGTCGCGCCTGGGTAGTCATGGTACGTTTCGAGTTGTAGTAGTCGCCTGTGTGGTCCCTCCTGAATGCGCCCAATCTCGCACCTACCTCATCACCTAGCAACGGGATGGATTGTGGATTGGTACGCTCACACCGGTTTTCGAACGTAATGTCTTGTGGCCGTCTAGCCCCTGCTTGTTCATCGAACCACAGGATTCCCGTGTACCACAGCATGGCAGCAGTGCCCCAAATTTCATATGTTGTGACCAGTCCCGCAGAGACTTGCACGCACCCGTCGATCACTCGGAAGTGTATGTGGTGATCGACTCCCGACGGCAAACGTGGCTACCCTAGCTCCCGGATGGGTTCCGATCCTGATTCGCTCGCCCCTGTCCTTCCGTGACGCCGTTTGGGGTTCTTTCTTTTCAATTCCCAGATCCCCGGACACGGCACTCCATCGAGACTGTGCTGTGTGACGCACGGGCGTTGTACTTTTGTGGCACGCACGTTGACGGCCATGTGTTTTGTAACAGGTGGTGTCAGACCAGCCCACCATTGCTTACGGCAGAGGCGGACGACGGTGCTTGGACCACATCCGTTGTCATCCATTCGCTTGTGCGCGAATGGAGAAGAAACGGCCTCGCGGACCCGGAGCATGAAGAGGGCGGCGGGGGGGGTCACATAAGTGACCGGAGCGGCTTAGCCCGATTCGTGCGACCGGTTGGACATGGCTGCCGTTGTGGACCCATTGGTGGGCGGGTTGTACCAAAGCGGGTTAAATTGTGGCTGGTGTATTCCGTCCGCCCGCTGTTGGCAGGTGACATGCACACACGGAGAGTCTGGTCCCACCTGAACGGTCTGGCATCATTTGGAGAAGCGGGGAGGTACAGCATAGCACGTTGCCATTGGTCGAGGCCATGGTCAGAAGCGACCTGTGCGTTCGATGGGTGCACGACCCGGTGTTTACCCCACACTCCGAATGCAGACATGTGAGTGGGCGACCGAGCTGAGGCGGCCGCGCCTCAGATGAGATCCGCAGTTTCCCCACGGCCAAATCTCCCTGGATCGAGACGCGGGGTCGGGTCGCCGCAGCTGATCTGGACGTGTGGAGAGAGCGAGTGGGGCATTGCTGGGCCTGGCTCGTCTGGTCGCTGTGGAGGGAGGGCGACACGTGTCTGCCTCCGCTGGCGAGTGCCTGGCGCGGGGGACGGGAGAAACCGGAACGTGCGCACGGTGGAGAGCGCGGAGATTACGTGTGATTCACATTGACAGACCGCATGGGCGAGCGAGGGCACGACGATAAATAAAATAAAAAGGTGGCACAGAAAATAAACAAGCAAATAATTATTGCTCGTTCAAGTAATCGTCCGACTCGGCCCGGCTTTGTTGAGCTCTTTTGGCGCGATTTCCACCTGGATGCCAGCTCGTCCAAGACCCACCACGCCGTCCCATCTTGTTCTCCGTCTCCCATCACCCCCGGCGACGACGACGACGCCCCTCTGAGCCCTCCCCCCGCAGCCCACGGATCACCCGTCCTCCTCGGTCTCGTCATCTAGGAATCGTGATCGTTTCAACGAGCGATACTTCTGCGCTTCCGCTTTTTAGCTCGTCTCCCCCTTCGAACGCACTCCCTCTCGTCGCCCCCCTTCCCTCCCATGCTCGCAACCATCCCCGTCCCCATCCTCACTCTCACGGCAGAGGCCGTCAGGGACCTCCAGGGCCAGGACGCGCTCTACAGTCTCTGGACGGGTAAATTCATGCACTTCCACGCGTGCTGACGTCCTGTCTGACCCTCTTCCTCGCTCAGTCTTCACAAAGTGCAAAGAGTCCGTCCAGGATGGCCGCCGCCTCGAAAACATCTCCTGGCGGCTCTGGTACCGCGACCTCATCCAGGCGCATGGATCCTGCCAGCTGCACACCTCGGCACCGACAATATCGCCTCCCAAAAACGACCGATATCCTCCCTCGTACTTTTCCGCGCCTCCCAGCGACAGGCCGTCACTCAAAGGTGAGGGTCAGTGCCCTTTTTCAAACGTTGCCTAGTCTAGTTCCATTTGGGCTTTGCTCACCCTTTTCTGTTTCCCTTTCTCGTAGTCCTTTCATCTGGACTGCCGTCCCCTTCTGATCAATCATCGCCATCACCGTTGCCACCCCCAATATCCACTGTCCCGTCAACGCCGGAGCGCCCACGGATGTCCCCGCATTCTGCCGCACCGACTCTCGACTCGTTTTCTCGCAGCAAATCAACAGTTCGCGTCGGCCGCGTCATCGTTGACATGCTACCGAACCACCTTTCTCTTCCCCGGCGCAAGCCGTCCTCTGTCACCACGACCACGGTGGTATCGTCCACGCCTCCGCCGATCGTGCAGCCATCGGAATTGTGTGACCCCGATGTGCCGCTGGTCCAGTTACCGGCATCTGGGGAGGCCCCATTTCCCCGGGTCGTCGTCGTCAATCCCACCCCACATCCCACTCCACCAGCGACGCCCATATTGCATGATACCGCACCAGGCGCTCCGCAGCCGCCGTCCACTTTCCTTCTACCCCCTTTGCCTTCGCCCGCGCTCCGACCCGTCGCTCCCTCGGCAGAAGCACGTGCACAACAACGGCAGCAATTGCCACCCTCTTTGACTTGTAGGGAGCTGTCCTCGTCGCCCTCTCCGACCCGCCTCGCCCATGCTGGGTCTTTGGCCCGACAACCAGATCGTCGTTTCTTCCTCCAGCAGTCTCCCGAGGATGCTTCCCCCGAAAGAGGTGATGGCTCAACTGCGAGTGGCAAGTCGCCGTCTGACTTGTTCGAGGGGAGCAGTCCTGCGTCGAGCCACGTGAAGAGCGTATTGACCGACGTGGACGACGACAAGAAGGCGGATCAGGAGGATGAGGCGGACGAAGAGGACGATCGACGGTCGGCGACTTCGGCGGCACGGGTCGACGCCAGGCATTGTGCGCACGGCCGTCAAACCAAGTCGAAGAGGGGAAAGGAAGCTGGGAAGCGACCCGCGGTGAAACGGTCACATTCGGCGAAACACGTTGCGCCCTCGGTGGTCAGGAAGCTGTCGACGCCGCAACAGCAGCATCCTCCGTCAGTGCGCGCTGAAAAGAACGGCGCCGTGATCGATGTTGGCTCGGGATCTTCGAGCGGGTCGAAGCCTGCGAACGGTTTGGCGGGCAAGGGCCAGACAAGGGTGCCCGCCTTGATGAACGGGTTTACGGCCCTTCAGCCGTCAAAGGCGTCTCCCCCGCAGGCACACCCGCCTGTCATTCCCAAAGGGTTTGGCAATGGTCGCGTCGTTGTCGCCAACGGTGCGCTGAATGGCAACGCAAACGTGAATGGCAACGTAAAGGCGAACGTGGTGCGCAACGCGAACGGCAATGGGAACCCCAACGCTCAGACGCGAAAGACGATCGTTGTTGCCAACACATCGTCGGAGGAGTACGAGACGACGGATGGAGAAGACTCTGAGGAGTGGGCCTCCGAGGAGATGGATGCGGTGGACAAGGTGCGCGAGGCCGAGGAGACTCGCCTGCACGAAGCCGCGCTGGAGGCGCAACGTCAGCGCGAGCTGTTTGCCAAGGTTCCCAAACGTTCGTATTCGAACCTTAATCGCACGCAGTCGGGGCTGTTATCGCAGCTGATGAACCCTAACCCTGCGATCTTCCCACCGAGCCATCCATATCGGATAAGCCGGTCCTCGGCGGATATCTCTCGTCACTATCAACCGCCGCCGCTGCAAGTGCCCGTACCGCAACGGAGTACGAGCGCGTATGCTCCTCCACGATTTTCGACGAGCAAGAGTGCTGCGGCGCTCCCTATGGCGGCGCAGATTACCGCGGTCAGCAGTTCGAAGCCGTCGTCTTCGTCTGCGACAAAGCGGCAAGAGAAGGATAAAAACGGATACCGGCCCAAGGGACCACCCAAGGAGCAGGAGATGGAGGACGACAGCGGCGAGGACGCGGACGACAAGATTCAGATGTCACAGAGCGTTGCACAGCAAAAGCTGCAGGCGCTGATGTCGCGCCGCGGTCTGCAGCAGAACGTGTCTTCACGTCCGATCCAGCCCGTCGCGACGGAGGTGAGACCAGGCTTGTTGAGTTCGACCACTGCGCCCATTCCGCTCGGGCATCCGTATAATCTGCCGGCCGCTGCGCCACCCATGACGCCGAGGACGACGCGCCGACGGATGCTCAAGACGGAGCTGTCTGAGAGTATGCGGCGACAGTTGCTCTGGGAGCGTCAGGTGAGCAGCAATACGAATCCTGCCCTCGTCGCGCGGAGAGTGAACCAAGGGGTGAATGGTGCGCGACCACTGACGTCGACGAGCAGCGAAGGCAATAGGGACGCGCAGACGGGGGCACAGGACAGGGAGGAACGAAGACGTCGCGCCATGGCACGGAATCGAAGCTGGGCGGACGACTACCACTACGCGGGGTGGTGAGATTGCATTTTCTTTTTTCTTCTTTTTTTTTTCTTTTCCTTTCGCTCTTCTGGATCATCGCATCGGATCTTGTAATTATCTGGTCATCTTGCACGCGCGTTCTCTCTGTTGTTGCGTCACCTCGTTTTCGGTCGTCGTCATCCATTGTTGTGGAACATGCTCGTTTCTTGCTTGCTTGCGCGTCGTCTCCGCCATTCTCTTCTCTCGTTCCCTGTTCTGGCATGCGCGTGGTTTGCTCTCTGCTGGCTTTGATCCCCTTTTCTCATACCAATTGGTTGCACCCGTTCTCGTCCGTCTTCCTTTTTCCAAGCTCATCTTCCTTTCCATTTTCTGTCTCGCATTCCGTCGCATGTCGTCTGGTATTCCCTCCAACTGTCCATTTACGATGTACCAATAGTCACAGCTCTCAGTAGTCATAGTATATAGTCTCTCTTTTTTTTCTTCTCTTTCTTTCCGATGCGCTCTCGTACATGGTATCATCGACTCCGAGGAGGCATGGTTAACTTTTGCTCCTCGGCGCTCGGTTGTATGTATTCTTTTCCTTTCTTTTGAGCCGAATAATGGGGTTCACTGTCCCGATTAATGGCCTCGCCTTTGGAGCGGGAGCGACTTCTTTTACATTAACAATCTGTGCTTTTGCTGGTCACAGTCACACCTCATGTGCCAGCATGAAATTAATAATGTGGAGCGCTGGTACGCGAGCGTGGTAGTGGCGCCCAAAGGGTTGTTGTGCCCGCTCCTCTCTTTCCCCGCGATGCGAAGGAGATGAACGCACGCGTTTGAGAAGCAAGTCGGGATTCGATCAGTCCCTGGATCACCAAGCGTATGATTGGTGGAGTTAATCCAGGGCCAGGTCTTGAGGAGAAAGCTGGCTGCGGGAGTCATGATGAGCCTGGGTTCCTGAACGTGGATGGCCCCGACGTGCTGCGCCCCCCTGCGGAAGCGAGCGCGCCAATGGGGAATTGACTCGCTGGCGACTCTGGTCAGGTCGGGTGGACGCGGACGGCCGGCAGCCGCGGGCGTCGCCAAGCGGATTGATAATTACACCACAGCCAGCCGCATTTTCTGATTGGCTGGAACCGCAGGCTGTGGCTGTGCACTCTTGTACGTCGTATCTCGCTTTATTATTGGTTTTGACTCGTCCCACTCTCCTCCTTCTCCTTCTCCCTCCCCCCCCGTGTCGACTCATGTCTTCCGCAGAGGAGGATTTCAACGAGAACGAGAACGCGTCGACCGTCTTTCCGGGCAGCAAGAAACGGCGGGTCCAACGGGCGTGCGACACGTGCCGCCGCAAGAAGAGTCAGTAGCGTGTTCCCTTGCCTGTCGTCGAGAACCCTCGCGGGGGGGTTCTCGTTCATGGATCAACGTGTGCTCACCCCACGTCCCCTCCCTCCTGCCACCGATCTCGCCCAGTTCGATGTAAGCGTCCCCCGCGCATCTCCGTGCAACACGCTGACGTGCTTGCGTGCGTCTGAAGGCGATGGCGGTCAGATGCCCGGAAACAAGTGTTCAAACTGTATCACGTACAGTTTCGAGTGCACGTACGTCGAGGCAGCCAAGGTCTGTCTCCGCGCTGTCCGGTCCCGGCCGTCATTCAGCGCTAGATCTCTTTCTTGTCCCCGTGTAGAAACGTGGTCCTCCCAAAGGGTACGTGTGTGTCTTCTCCCATCGCGCTCGGGAGATCCCACCGCGGGCTGATCCGCGGTGCCGTGTGTCCGTCCGTTGTGCATAGATACGTCGAGAGTCTCGAGAATCGCCTGGAGAAAATGGAGAAGCTTCTTCAAAAGGTATGCTTCCGTGTCTTCGTCCCATGACGTTCCCGAACGGGGGGGAGAGAACGCGAGCAGTAGTGACGACAAACATGCGTGTGTGTGACAGGTCTGTCCGGACGCCGATTTCTCACACGAGCTGGGCGGGGGAAAGATTGATCGGGAGACCTGGCAGCACAGGAGTGGTGTGGCCGCGTCTGCGTCGGGGCACACCCTGGCCGGCACCGCGCCTTGCTCCTCCTCCGCCTCGTCCCTGTATGGGGGTCCTCCCAACAACAGCAGCACGTCCCTCGAGAACCAGGATCTCGTTGCGAGTGACGACGAGGGTATCGTCACCCTCCGGCTGTCCGAGAGCTTTGAGTCGATGAACTTGGCGGATGCGGGCCGGGTCGACCACCGCTTCTTTGGCAAGTCGAGCGGCGTGACGCTCATCCGAAAGGCGATCGATCTCAAAAAGGAAGCGACCGGCTCGGAGGACTTCCGGGCACATTTTTTCCGTCCGGTCAACGTGGGCTATCCGGTAAGATGTGCAGTCTAGTCTCGTGATGGTGCTCATCTCCTTTTTTCAAAGTGGGAGCTCGCGGCGAGGAACATTGAGGAGCCCGAATACACGTTTCCAGACGACGACTTGGGCAGGCAGCTGGTGGACTTGTATTTTGTCCACTTGGACCCCCTGACGCCGCTCTTGCACCGACCCAGCTTTGAGCGCAAGATTAGGCAGGGCGTCCATCTGCGCAACTCGACGTTTGCCACCGTCTATCTCTTGGTCTGTGCCGCCGCGTCACGCTTTTCTGACGATCCCCGCGTCTTTCTGGACGGTGTCGAGAGCGGCGTGTTGGAACACTCGGCCGGATGGAAGTTTTTCGCGCAGGTGCAGATGGTCAGGCAGACGTTGCTCGGGCCACCATGCCTCGAGGATTTGCAGACCTATTGTGTGCGTGTCTTTTTTACTGTCGTCGTGTGGTCGACCCTTCACGGTAACAGTTGTCTGTGTTGTATTTGCAAGGCACGTCGGCACCACAGGCGTGTTGGACGATTGTCGGGATTGGTATTCGGCTAGCACAGGACGTTGGCGCTCACCGGCGCAAGTCGTACACCGGCAAGCTCTCCGTCGAGGGCGAACTGTGGAAGAGGGCGTTTTGGTGAGCATGCCGAGTCTGGTGTGTCTTTTCTTTTGAAGTGTGACAAATCGTGCAGGGTTCTTGTCGTCTTTGATCGCGTGATGAGTTCGTCTTTGGGGCGGCCGTGTGCTATTCAGGACGAAGAGTCGGTCAACCTCTTTTTTTAAATTCGTCGGTGGTGTTTGATCCACCGCTTGCAGCTTTGACCTTGACTTTCCCATCGAGTGCGACGACGAATACTGGGAGCATCCCGATCCAGAACAGGCGTTCAAGCAGCCGCCGGACAAGCCCTCGAAGATCGCTTACTTTATCAGCTTTATCAAGCTTCACAACATTCTTTCGTTTGCGCACAGAACCATCGTCTGTCTCTTTCCTGCGAATGTCTTTTTTTCGTTGCACGCGCTGACGGGCGTGGCGTTAGTACTCGATCAACAAGTCCAAGGTCTTGTTGGGGTTCGTTGGGCAACAGTGGGAACAACACATTGTGGCCGAACTCGATTCATCCTTGAACAAGTGGATCGACGAGGTACCTGATCATCGTGAGCGAAGACCGTTTGGCGACATGCCTCGTTTGCTGACGTGTGTGTTTTGTACGCAGTCCGTTGGGACCCGACTCGGGACGCGGACTCGCCCTTTTTCATGCAGTCGACGTCGCTGTACGCGCACTACTACCACATCCAGATTTGCATCCACAGGCCGTTCATACCTTCGCCTCGGAAGCCGTCTCCGCTTTCGTTCCCTTCGCTCGCTATTTGTACCAACGCTGCACGCTCGTGCTGTCACGTAATCGATATATACCGGAGACGTACCAAAGGCTGTGTGCCTTTTTTACAAGTACGGGGACGCGCTCGATACCACGCTCGCTTTTTTTTTGCTGTCATGGTTGGCTGATGTCGTTTAGCAGATACAGGCCTTTATGGCTGGCATCGTGCTCTTGATGAACATTTGGGGTGGGAAGCGGTCTGGGCTCTCGTCGGACCCGGTCAAGGAGATGGCGGACGTACACAAGTGTATGTCGATCTTGAGGGGGTGCGAGAACCGGTGAGTGTCACCTTTGAGGGCGTCGCTTTGGCTGATGTGCTCGGCGTATAGGTGGCATACGGCAGGGAGACTTGGGTTCGTGATCTCGCTCGATCGAATTATGTAACTCACTCGCTTGCTTAGGGACATTCTTTACGAGCTCGCTTCGGTAGGAGATCTTCCTCTTCCTCAGCCTAGTCCTCAGGGGGGAACGAAACGGGAAAGGGATTCCGACGACAGTCCTACGCTCGCCTCGCAGCCGGTGTCTCCATACAAGGAGGATAGTCCCAGGGCGATCAGCGGAACGCGACGCATCCGCGAGACGCCCTCGCTGTCGACCCAACAGCAGCAGCAGCCCCGCCAGCACCACCAACAACCCGTGTCGCCCCTGCCTTCGCCCTCGTCACAGTCGGCCCCGTCGCGATCTGCGCCGACGTCACAGTCGTACTCGCTGCCAGTGTATAGCAACGATCTGGGGCGGCTGCCTCTGCACGGACAGGTGAACTTTGGGACGAATGGAGGGGCGACGTCGAGTGGGTCGGCACATCCACATCCACATCCTCATGCTCCCCATCATCCTTCGGATGTGTGGTTCACGCCGTTGGCTGGTGGAGCGTCCCAGCCATCTCCGGTTACGTCGGTGCCACCGACTCACCATCATTCGGCGGCATCGTCTGTGCACGCGTTCGGGCTTGGGGACGCGTACTCGATCGACGACTTGTTTTTGGATCCGTTTGCGAGTTTTTCTGCACAGGGCCCTGTTGCCGGCCACGGTCATGATGGTAGGAGTCAACCTGGGCCGGTAGGGACTGCGAGCGAGTTGCAGGCGTTTATCGATGCGGCCGCTGCTGCGGGTGGTGATGGCGGCAGTGGTGGCGGGAGAATGCAACCGGGGATGATGTCTACGAACGAGATTGTGGACGTGGACCCGGATACGATCGCGATGTGGTCGTCTGCGCCGACTGGGTTTGGGTGGGTGTTTTTTTTGTTTGTGTTCTTGGATGGCTGACGGATTGGGGGGGATATATATTTGATAGGGTGAATGATTGGGGGACGTATCTTTCCAACGTGTCTGGAGGAACGGGCGTAGGAGGGCCAGGATCGCATGGACAACGCGGGCAGCAGCGAGCGTCGTGAGGGGGCGTAAGGGGCATTAGTGAACTTTTTTTTTTCTCTCTTGTTTTTGATTTCTTTTAATGAACGACGCACACACACTGTGTAGCAATATGCGGTGCTTGTATTGATATGACTGGATTTGGTTCGTGTACCGTAGTGTGTATATCTCTCTCTCCACTTATCTCTTTTCCTCTGTCTCGGTTATAAAACTGGGGAGGCTTTTATTCACCACGCTTATTATAGTGTATCGAGATTTTCTGGCGAATGGCCATTGGCGAATGCAGAACCTTTTAACTTGGGTGTGGATTTACTTGCCCGGAAGCCCCTGGACCGGGCCCGGTCCAAGTTGTGGGGCCCGCCGCGGGTCGTAGTACGACGCTCGATAGCATGACGAATAGTTGGTAGTGCGTCTATCGTCTTCTCCCATTCTGTGTCTATGTTCGACTTGCCTCTCCTCGGTGACGGGGCGTGGACGTCACAGAAATACGCTCGATGGGAAATAGCGGTACGTCCTCCGTCTGTCTCCCCACAGACTACCCTGAGCGCATACCTCGCCGGCGAGCTCGACGTGCTGCACGCCTCCCTCGACGCTGTCGCCTGGCGCCCCTGGATGGCAGAGAACGCCGGTCGACGGGCTCAGAGAGCGGGTGACCGCGCGGCTGGGGTCATCGACGGGCAACGACATCCACACGCTGGTCCCCCCGACGGCGCGATGGACGTTGTCTGTACGTCCACGCGCGCCTTTCCTGTGCGGGCGTGCCGAGGGGACAGGGGTGGAATCCGCCGCTGTGGGACTGTGTGCTGGGTCTGCTTCTTAGCGCACGGTCGCGCCGTGGCGCGTGCTCGGCATTGCCACCTGCGCCGCCCGTGCGCGCAGGGGGGGGGGGGGGGGGGGGGTTGGGCACAAGTGTTTTTCGAGCGAGGGCATCGTCTGGTGCTGCGTGACCTGGGACGTCGTCGTCCGA
>JBBPLU010000192.1:0-37512 GCA_038089935.1 Boletellus emodensis | reverse complement strand
AAGCGACTTCCCACGTCGGATGGCTGAGCTTGGTTAGAAGTCCCGGGAACAAGAAACATATGCGCCTCATTATCGCGCTTGCAGTTTTCTCGCCGTGGTCTGGGAATGGTCTTGTGTAAGTTGACTTTTCTGCCTTCTCGCTCTGGGGCCAACAGTGACGCGATTAAACTCTGACGAATTTTAACCCTAAGGCTTTTTGTATGTGCATAGCCTGATGTGTAATGAAATCATTGATTCATACACCTTAGACTTGAACAAAGTGCTCTCTGCTATCAGGAGTAGGTCGTCTGCTTTCCATTGCCGTGGTAATGACCCCAGTTACCGACCCAGCAACTCAGCTGATAATTGTGAGCGAGTACGACCCTCGCTGTGTCGCTCTCTTGATCGTGTCTTTGTAGAATGGGTTCCTCAGCATTTTCAAGTTCCTCGTTGCTGTCAGTGCTGGCTTCCTTTGTGATCGCGCAGGCAGACGTCCCCTCTTTCTCACTTCCTGCGTCGGTAGGTCGTTGACTAGTTCACAGTGGATTGGGTGAGATGATCACTTTTATAGGAATGGTCGTCTTTTGGATGGCACAGATGGTTTGTTTCCCTATCGATCAGCAAACGGGTAGCATCGCCGCTAGTCACGCCGCCATCGTGTTCATCTGTGGGTACAGTATTCGTCAACTAGTCCGTTCGTGCGCTCACTCTAAACGACACCAGTTCTGTATTACGGGTTTTGTGAGTAATCATTGTCCCCTTTACATCATACCCACGCTCATCCTTTGCTCAAAGATGATGTCTGTGCTCTTGATTTCATTGTCGATACCCAAGTTAACACGCGTTGGCTGTCTGTAGCTTGCTTTCAAGCCTCTTATCATATCGTGAGTTATTCCCTCATAGGCTTCCGTATTCTCAGCATGACGCCTCTTACAGTTACACCGTTGAGATTCTGCCGTATGCTCTGCGCGCCAAGGGCTTCACCGTGTTCACCTTTGTGCTCACGTTGTGTTCGATTTTCAGCCAGCGAGTCAATTTAACCTATATGACCGCAACCTATATCCCCCAGATATGTGGACCCAATTGCTCTCCAAGCGTAAGCACGCGCTATCGGGCTTCATTTTCGAGGGCGTCACTCGACAAAATCACTACTAGCTTGCAATGGAAGTACTACGTAAGCGACCAAGTCGACCTGGGCTCGAATCAACGAAACGAATGCTGAAATATCGCATGCCAGCTGGTCTATCTCTTTTGGCTCTGTTTTGAGTTGGCGTTCTGCTATGTCTTCATCGTCGAAACGAAGAACGTGAGTCGGCGTCCCACTCGGCGATCCGTTGCGAGCGGTTGATCACGTCCACCGCTTCTCTTCCTCAGCGCACGTTGGAGAACACCGCTGCGTGTATATTTTCTCGATCTCATCCGGGAGGTTCGCCGACGGTCTGAGCCGACTCTTTGGCAGTCTGTTCGATGACGAAGGTGACCTACCATACATCAGGCCACCTGTTGAGCTCGCGCGCACTGCCGACAAAATTGACGTGGAGAAAGAAACCGAGCCGGGACCCGAGTTGCAGAACGCTGCCGCTGACGATACCGCTTGAAGCTTTCAAAGACCTCAGCGGGCTCGGCACTGATCGCATCACACTGATCGTATCTTCTTGCCTTGCAGGCGTTCGCTATTCCTGTTCTAGGGGCGGTTCTGTCTGTCAATACAACAAACCCGTTTTAGTTATGTATGGACGGTGTAGTCGAGCTGGCGCCGGCTAGCATGGAAGACGTCTGCGAGCACACTGTTGGATCTCACAACCATTTCGAGGCATCAAAGCAGTCCGGTCGGTAACCTCGAGGACCGGTTGAATGTGTCAGGCTGAGACGCTGAGGCGCGAAAACAGCGGGTGAGGAGCTGCCATCGACCGTTCTGCTCAGGCTGGCTAGCAAGTCCCAACGTAAAGCGCGTGTGTTCAACGTTTTGACGACATCTTTTTGCACGATTCTTGAGCAACGATTGGTTCGCCTGTAGCCAAATGAACGGAGTTGCCGACGGACTCGTCCCAAGACACTCTTCTGCCAACAGACGGAGGGCACCCCCTTTCAAGGTCTTTGCCGACACATGTGCCAATATACACGATCCATTGACCGAGATCACATCGTAGTCGGTGTGCTGTCACATCTCGACGAACGTATCCGACTATCAGCGCGTTCACTGACTTTGCTATCAGCCTGAATAGGATATCGGCATGCCATCGAGGCATCCCTTGTGACACATCAGTGCGCCGCCACCAAGGTGGGGTACAGGAATAGATGACACGGACCTCGACTCGATGACCCATCCATTCGCTCAAAACGTATCGAGACTTGAAACCTGACAAGCGACAGTCCACCTAGAAGCGAGGACGCCGTGTTGTGAACTGGAACCCATCATACGCTCCCAACACGGACGTTCAATCGACCTTGCCTCGGAGAACGACGACTCGGCATCGCGAGTCATCCAAACGCTCCTGCAACTCAGCCCCCTGCTCCAGCATAATCGAGCTGAAGAACCACGATCACCAACGCCGGTCGCTAGCGCATTAAAAAAAAACCTGTCAAGCCGCGACGCACACATCCCACAGGCGAGCATAAGGACGCCGACACGTTCCACAAACGCGGACGCGCGCTACGTCATGCGACCGAAAGCGACTCGCATCCATCTCGAGACGCCGCGTTCTCTTGCCGTGCTTTGGTATCGCGTTTTAGACACAACTATTTGTCTTGCGGAAAAAATTTCGAGCGAGAACGGCACGTAACTGTGCAAGTCTGATCTGGCTGTTTCATACCACCAAGGATCCCTTCTCCCAATTAGGAGACCCGCGCAGTCAAGCTGGATGGCTTGGCTGACATAAAGTCGAGGGGCGCTGATGGTGCCAATCTGTCACTACGCACACGTCTTGTGAGTCTTCGCAGGCCGGCGCTGTTTCTGTCCGAGAGCGACGGGACCTTGACGGCTCCGGGTGAGGTGGAGGAAAAGCAGAAAATCGGCATCAGCGACGTCCAGGGAAACATTATAAGCCAGGGAGGCGGTTGTTTACACCGTCGGTGGGCCGCAGAGCCTGGTGGACATTGGAACGACCGCCCAAAAGCTCAGCACAGGGAGAGGGTTGACGAGATCGTCGGCCGCGGACACCCCGGGTGTCTGGAAACGAAACTCGCCGTCAGCTCTGCCTCTAGCTTGCGAGCCTCGCTCGAATTGCTGTGCCTCCGCCACATTGGCAGATTTGTACTGACGGCGGGCACGTGTACCGATCTCGAGTCGCCTTTTGTACCTATGCAGCGACTTGGCGATATGAGGGTAAGCAGACGAGTTCTCAGTGGGCAGGGCATAGGAAATTAACGAGGACAACTGTCCGCATTGCAGCGATACGGGAGGCAAAATACAAAACAAAAACAAACAGTCAAATGAGCGTGGGATTCAGAGTCCATTCTAAAAGCGGCCAGGCAAGATAGGATCAATGGTTCCCTGGCCAGAGCGAAACGGGACAGAAAGATCAAAGACACAAAGGACATGTTTAACAAGCTTGTAGCTAGAGAAATGGATCAAAGGATCGAGAGTGGCACGCATCGCTGGACCACAATACAATGCGGGCAGGTCAAGAGGCAGACGAATCAAAAATGCCTACTGGCGTTCCTCTCTCTTCTCACCCGTCTCCAGCCCGCCTTTCTCGTCAACGTATTGGGGCGGGGCAACAATAATAGCCTCCGCAGGAACTCGCTCGTACACGATATATTCGCGATCGAGGGACTCTTCACGCTCACCGCGTATAGTGCGATAAGTGAGGACGGAGAGAACCCAGAACATCCTCAGGAGAACACCGATACCACAACCTAAACATATAATCTATAGCCCAGGAAGAAACGAAAACTACGAATGCTTACCGAGAACAAAGGCCACTGCACGACCCTCCCAAGGACCAAGTGCCTTGATGGCACGCTGGATGCGCCTCAGGAAGGACTTTTGCTTGCGGTGGTGACCATGGTGTTTGTGGTGTCCATGATGGGGGCGCTCGCGATCTTCATCATCATCGGAGTGCTCCGGGCGATGGTGCTTTCTGGGTTTCCCCTCCTCGTCCAGTTCACCTTGGGCGTGGAGGATGACATTATGAGATGGATAACCGAGACGGAGGATGTGGATTTGACCAGGCCTGGGCACCTCAAGATCGGTCTCGATAAGTGGCATGCCAAGGGCATGGCGGAATGCATTAGACAAGCGGATGGCCTTCTCGCGCAGCGAGGCTCCGCAAAAGTGGCGGGCAAGGCCTTTGCCCTTGCCTTCGGGGGAAGGAATGGTTGCAACGATAGGACGGATGGGACGGGCGACGCTGTCATCGTTGCCGTTCACGTTTGCGTTTGCTAACGCAAGGCCAAGACGGATGTTGGCGTTCTCGAGGGGGATCGGGTCCGCTGCAACGAGGCTGACTGTTGGATGGTGAGCACACACGATGAGGCCGGGGGTGGGATGGCTCACCAACACTCGCACTGGCGAGGAGTATGGGTAAGATTGAGAGACGCATGGGGTCGGATGGGAAACGCTAGGGGCAAGAACTGGGAGAGACGAATCAAGTGATGGGGGTATTAGGGCTCGAGCTGGGTCGAAATGCTGTGCCACAAGTTTCGGGCTCCGACAGCTCTGCCACTCCGTTCCGCAGTCGAACTACAGCATAACAGCGCACCAGCCCCGTCCGTGTTTCGCTATGACTACGACAACACTGCTAACATGCTCTCCCCCACACCGCCGGGGAATGCGACACGAGTGGCCTCCTTCGCCCGGCTTCGCACTTGGTCTTGGACCCAGTCCTCTGCAGTCGGCCAGACGAGGCTGCAGAACCCTCGATGTATATTTATACCAACCTGCTTGCAGGAATAACCTGTAGATAAATTTATACGCCTGACGACTCCCTGCAAAAGGCACGAGCGTGAGCACCCGCAGTCAGTCAGGCACGTCGACCCCTTGATCTGCCTGTCACTCACGCAGCAACGGTGAACTTGAGTGATGTAAATACGACCGTCAGCTTGACCGCGTTTCCTACCAATTCCGGCCATCCCTTTTCGTCGAGCTGGACCATCCCGTCGTCCTCGTCCCCGTGTAGCCGGTAGAAGCGGGCGTAAATCTTGACCTCTGGGCTGTATTTGAACTCGGATATCCACCAATCGTCCTTGGTGGCGAACCGATGGGTGAACATGTCTACCGCTTTCTACGTCATCCGTCAGTGTCGTGTTGTGGGATGCCCACAGCTAGTACGCACGCGGTAACTCATGGCCTGAAGCGCCGCTCTACCAAATGCGCGCCTCTCGTTTCTGCAGGTCACGATGACCTGGGGCGGCAGCTGTTGCGCCGAGGTAATAAACTGGTGGAGCACAGTGATTGCGGAGACGACGTCTGCCGGCAACAATGGAGCTTGGAACTCGGATGGTCTTGGGGTCGACGGTACTCGACTCATCACGACGTGAAACGCACGGTCAAAAAAAGGCATGGGTTTGCGAAGCCTCATGCAACCTGTGTGGCGAGATAGGGGTATCATGTCACATGATGATGCTTCTCCCTTTCGCACACTATACTCAATGGTCCGATGGCGTAGTTGGTTATCGCATCTGTCTAACACACAGAAGGTCTCCTGTTCGAGCCAGGGTCGGATCATATCTTTTTGACTTGTCATCGCCCGCTTACTACTGAGAAATTCATCTTCAGTGCTGACGTTACACAGCGCATCAATACACGCCACCACTGTCCGCTTGGTCGACAACTTCCTTGGGGTTGTGTCTGTCCTCCAATCAAGCAACCCTTTGATAAAGCGAAAAGTTAGGCGAGTCGTCGATAGACATCGCCCCGCTTTCATGACAGCTTGGCACGGCTCCAGGAATGGTGGCAGGTTCCCCAGTAATTTAGGGCGTCGGCGACGTGGGACCACAGAATCAGTGTCAGTTCTTCCCAGCCAGATTGGGCGTTGAGCGTCATTCGCAGCGGTAGGTGGAAACCCCATGAGACTTGAATAAAGCGAGTGCAGCCACGAGAGCCATCGTCTGCGGAGCTGCACTCGCCAAAAGTCACGCACCAGAAGGCGGACAAAAGACGATGCCAAGCTCGCAGACAGCTTCTAGATCGGCATATCGAGCAAACAAATTGCAGTGGAGCTCCACCGTTGTCGAATGAACACAAGGCTCGGGTGGAGTGGGAACACGGAGTTTGTATTCCCATGAAATACTTCGAACGCGGGCAGCAGGGACCCAAGAACAGCAACGGCGAGAAAAAAGTTCAATGGTTGGACGCTGTGCATGACCGTCTTCCAGATAGGCTGACGGTGACCGCCAACGGTTCTGAATCAAGTTGGCGCCCCGGACGTGGCGATGACTTGGCAGGGGCGCCTATGCACGATGTGGCGCGGGTCCAGATCCTCCGTGGGTACCAACTGCCAGTTTTTTGGTGCTCCAACACCGCCAAGCCCGTCTTGCCATTATGCCAAGAGAGAGCGAGTGGGCAACGTTGACTGGCATTCCGCAGCCACCACGCTCTTTTTCTCACTTCCAAGCTTTTCCAGCGGAGGAGTGCAGCCGCCTCTGAGCTGATATACCCGTTTCTCGTTCACATGGCGAGTCCGCTCTGCTCTCTGAGACCCCGCCACCTGTCTACGCGGGTCGTCGCGTTCGGTGCCCTCACCACCATTCTGGTCACGTTCTACACCTGTTCATCCACCCTTCGGCTATCCACATGGTCCTCGATCTTTGCAGAACGCCAGCGGAGTACATGCACCCCTGAAGCGTGGGCCGCAGGAAACTGGACGTACAGTCCAAACGTCGCACTACCTGCACTTACGAGTGCAGATCAGGCACTCGCTTTCGCTGGGTTGGAAGGGTGTGCGGCAGATCGGGAATACTATTGGCACCTTGGAACAGACCACCCAGAACAGTGGGACAGATTCCCCAAAGTCTCCTCGTACAGATGGGAGCCCTCGTCCGGGTGTGATGTGCGGCCACTCAACGGCGCCGCCATGGTCAAAGACATGGTCGAAAAGGGCGGCTGGCTTTTGCTGGGTGGTGAGTCTTGGTGTCAATCCGCTCGTCTCGACACGTCCCTTTACGTCGAACATGGCCAGATTCCATCACCGAGAACCACTTCTTTTCGCTTTCGTGTCTCTTGTACCCGCACGTCCGCGCGACGCCCAACTACACCGAGAACCCGTATTTTGATCGAGCATGGCCACAAAAGCTGTTCCTCTCGCCTACATCGCCCCTCGTGCCTGAGCTCAAATTTCCAAAAGGCTTCTCGATCGAGAACACGCCCCTCGTCCTCTTCCGCCGTGTCGACCTCTTGTTCAACCAGGACGATCTCCAGACGCTCTATCAAGATACCTTGAAGAGGGAAGCAGAGGCTCAAGATTCCAGTGCGACCAATGTCACGACGAAACCCCTCTTCAGCGAGGAATCGACGTGGTCGTTGTCGCCTTCGGAATACATGCCCCTCTTCCTATCTTCGCCGCCGGAAGGAAATTTTGGAACGCTAGTCGTCAGTACGGCCGGGCATTGGACGACCACGTTGATGAGTGCGTTCCGCGATGAAGAGGCCGGAGATGCTGCAGGGTACGGCATCGAGGGTGTCAAGGCGTTCTTCGGGCTGGCCATGCACTCGTGGGCAGAGCAAGTCCAAGACGCGATCAACGACTACCGGCGCCACGGAGGCAGACGACCAAAACAAGTCGTTGTGAGGGCGTACTTGCCCGGTCACGAAGACTGTCACAACCACCGTGAGCCATGGATGGAGGTCGAGCCGTATGAATGGCGATGGTACAACTGGCCTTGGATCCAGGATTTCAACGCGATCTTCCAGGTAGGTTCACGCTTGTTGGTGCACGGCCCCATTTCGGACGCGGGTGGACGTACTGACGCCTCTTGTTGTATCTGGGAAATAGGAACTGCTTGCGACGCCCGAGTTCCGTGATATCTTTTACTTACCCATTGAGCGACCGGGCCGTCTCCGGCCGGATGCAGTGCGTCCCTTTTTCCCTCATGACCACCTACGCCTTGGGCTTATCTTCGTATCGCAGCATGCCTCTGGTGACTGTTTACACATCATGTCCGGCGCTGGTGTCCTCGAGGGCTGGTCGCACTATATTTGGCACTTTGTCACGAGGGAGGTCCCCGGGCGGATACGATGAAGAACAAGAAAAAAAAAAGAGGGCTCCATTAGGACCATCTGGACTTTGGACCGTCCTATCCCCGTCGATAACCCGTTATACTTACTCCAAGGGCTCCGGTGTGAGTCATGAGCGATTCGATGGACGTAGGAAAGCGACGACGGACGGACGGGGAACGTTTTGACTAATCCGCTCTTTTGTTTTCGTTGCCTACCATACCTCTGGACTCCATCACATAGTTTAGATTTGATGCTTGTATATTTTTGGAGGTGGGTGTAGGAACGCGCTGAGCGGGAAACGGTGTGAGAGCGAAGGGGGAGGGTCAAACTGTACTCGTTCCTGTGGCAAACGGCCCGCTACTTATGCTGCCTGCGCATGGCACCGACGAACTTTGTCGGGCCACCGCCGTTGCAATCAAAAGAAAACTCCGCTCGGGCGCAAACTGCATACTGCTTTCGCTCCGTCTTCGGGCGCCGTTGCGACTCTGCGTCTTGTCGCTGACTCTGCTTGGGTTTCGCTGCGTCGTTCAAGTGCGTCCGTGCGCGGGAGGCGCAAGCACAGAAAGAAAGAAAAAAGGTGGGTCCGAAGTCTGACGGTGATCTGACCTGACCAAATTTTTTCCGGGAAGGGGGTCCACCGTGGTAGCGTATACCATCCCATCGCGACCGATCCCCGCGGACATGGGCGAGGCGCCTGCACGCTTGTAAACCGCGCTTGATTCGGACGGACGAGACTGGAATGATGAGGACACACACATCGGCGATGGGGTGGTGCGTGGGCGCCGAGTCACTGGGCAAAGCGTGATCGCATGCTAGCCGCGAGCGATCAGAGCGGTGTCTGCGTCGCCTTCTCCTTGATGGTTTCCGACCGTCCCCTGCCAGGAGGCTGTCCCGGGAAGAAGATGGCTCTTTTTTTTTTCCCCTTGCGTCCTGGGGGGATCCTGATGGGAACCCCATCCGGTGCTCCTCTGATTCATACCACATACCATATCCGACGCCCACGTCCGCGATTGGCGTCGTACGGGGTTTATTCGTCCCTCCGAGGTCGAAGCGACCGTCGGGTCGAGAGCGGGGCAGGAAGATTGCGTAGACTCGGAGTCACCTCTTCGTACCCAAACGTCGATGCCTGCACAAGATGCCCCCTCGCACACGCAACACTTTTAGTGACGCAGCCCTCGTGCAGCTGGCGCCAGAAATAAAACATACGTGATATGTTTATGAATTGCGTCCGACGGCACATTGCACCACGTTCAATGTGCCCTGACAGACGCGACGAGTCCTCGGTGTGATGTCATCACGATAACGGTCAAGGCACCGGATGCGTTTCATTCGTACGAAGCCTTGCGATGTGTAGCGCAATGTTTATCCTGTCAATGCGACTCTGTCGGAGAAGGCAAGACGGTAAAGTACAAGTGAATAGGGTGACGGACACAATAAAAGACAGCTGTATGACAAACACGAGGACAAGTCCGAAAAACGAAGAGGAAGACCGAACGATTATGGTATGCCATCGTGACGAGTCCATAAATTTCAATAAGCTTAGGTGTGGATGGAAGTGCAAGTACATGTCGTCCGTGGAAAGCGGATCTAGTAAAAACAGAGCGATGTGAACCTGGCTGGAATGAGGCATGGGCGCGCTTGAACCATGCGGACGGGGTAACGTCATGTGCTCAATACAAGACTGCGGCGACGGCCATCGGTTGTTGGGCGGCCGATAAACTCTGAGAGGGGTTGTGGCCGTGGAACCCACGGGGCGAAGAGTAGGCTGCGGCGCGTGATGGGGGGAGGCGCGTGAGGGGTTCGGAACGTGCTACGCGGGCAGCTTCCCGTCCCAGAATGTGGCTTTGCGAGACAGCGTAGCTTGGGGGAGGGCCGCGACCCGCCGAGGACACCTGTCAGTCCAGCGGGAGTCAATACGTCCACGCCAAACATCAAGGGACTCACGAGGTCTCTCGAGCGATGTTGCGGCGTGCTCACCGTCGGTGCGGGCACGCGGGCTACAAAGGGCGTTGGGGGCGCCGGGACCGGGATGGCCCCACGAGCGGGTCTCGTCTGCTGGGCAGTGCGCCGCGCCATCGGCGTCGACGCTACACCGCCGACGCCGTCTGGGTCTTCGCGCCTGGCCGGCATGTACCCGAAAGATCGAGCACGGAATTCTTCGCTGGTGTGTCCGTGTCCGGTGCTGCTCCCGTCGGGACCGTCCACATGCCATCGCGAGCCAGGATCCTGAGACTTGATCTCTCGCGGCCGTGACCCGAAAAGCCACCACCAGCGGACTGGGCGGCGCGTTGGCACCGGCGGCGGCGAGTCCGAGAGTACACGACTCTGAGGGCGACCGATGTGGTGGCTCGTCGATGTCAACGGCGTCTGTGAGTCGGTCGAACCAGGGCGGTACTGCCGAGGTTGCATGGAATCGTCGAGCGTCATGGGGAGACTGGCGCGGTGGAGTCGTCGCGTGCGCCGAGGGACGAGCATGCGCTCCATCCTGGTGCCCCATCCGGCCCGTACTTTTTGGTAGTCGTAGTCGCGTTGCTGGGATGCTCTTCGTACCCAGACGATGCAGATGATAAAGACGAGGAGGAGGACGCCGGCGACGACGGCGGGTGCGGCTATTTGAAGGGGTCCCCAGCGGCCGTCGACGGGGCCGGTTTGTGCAGGGCCGCTGTCGTCGTCACGCGCCTAGAGAAGAAAGGAGGGTTATAAGCTGGGAACGTCGCGCGATGTGGGGAAGACACACGAAGAGCCGCTAGGGTGTCGTGAGCGAGGACATGGTAGGAGGACACGCGCGACTTACGGGTATCTTTACGGGAATGACCACCATCGTATAGACGAGGGACGGGTTGGGTCCGGCTGACGCTGAGAGCAGGGCGAGAAATGGTGCGGGGGAAGCGCCCATATTTTTAACTCGAAACAGGTGCCGTCGTCAGTAGCAACCACTCCTGGGCCAGCTCGTCCAGGCCTATCGTGTCGGCGAATCTCTCGCCCGGTACAGATATGATTCGAGGCGCACAGCACCACTCGCTGTTGTTGATCTGGCCCTGGTTGATGTAATGCTGAGCACAAGATCTCGATACTCCCGCCAATGGCCCCCCACCGCATCATAACGAGGCGCTTGCCAGGCAGGCCGGGTCACAGCGGTAAACAAGACCACGCCGTCCCGGGCTGCACCGTCCAGGTGAAACAACCCTCCAAACGTATCGCAGAACGACTCCCCACAAGAGCACTACTCGGCCGGCCCTCGCCTGATACCAAAAGTTTAAGGTTCGGGCGTGAAGCGACATCATCATCATCATTTCCAGGGTTGAGTAAGATGGGATGAAGGCGGTGCGCAGCCATGCCCCGATCGGCATACTGTCAGTGTTTCTATCCATCCCAGTCAGCCGATTTCCACCAACTATTCCCCGACCGCCCACTGTCACTGCCTCGCATACTTTCCCGCCCAGCTGGCGTTGACGGCAACTCTATCGAGGCTGGCTCTGCATCGCGATCCCAGGATGGATTGCGTTTTCCAATCCTTCCTGTCGCCTGGGGAAACCAACATCGTTCGTTCGTTTCAAAGAGAGTGGATGTGCAGGCAGTGTGGATAAGCATTGGCGCATCACCGCAATGACATGCGTGCTAGATTTTCAGTAGTCGCTGGCTCGGTGATCACCGCTGCGACTGATGCACTCGCCCCTCGAGGCTCTGACCGCAGCTTGCTCGGTAATCTGCTCCTTGGCGCTATCGTCATCGAATACTCTGCCGTACCAAACAAGCTAGTCGATCGGTCAATCATCACCGAGAGAAAAAAAAACAATAATTTAGCATTGTCGCTTACGCCGCATTAGCTCAGTGTTTGGGGGGTTCCATCATGATTCACATTTCTTGTTTCGACAGTCCGAGAAAATAGGCATGCATAGGCTAGATGACATGTCAGAGAGCCTCAGTGTCTATACGGAAAGGACCGTGTGTACCACCTTCGTTCTAACCTGTGCGTTCAAGAGGTGTCATTTGATCTTCGCAAGGTGAGTGGTTCGGGTATCGGTCAATTGAGAGGAGCCCTGTTGGTCGCCGTAACCACGTTCATGAACACAGGAAACCAGTCCGCAGGCTCTGTTTGACTTGCCACCGGAGAGCCCGCGGGGGATGGCGCATCGCCTCTCGTCTCGTGGTGACGTTTTTCCTGAAGGAGACCATACTGCGGACGCATGATCGACCGTTCCAATGATGTCCGAAGGGACCGGCCCCAGGAAAGACACGGTGGTCAATAGCATTGCTGGATGCGAGACAACCAGAGAAGGACAGGGACGAGCAGCAAAACTCATCCGACAGGCTATCTGCGTTGTGCCAGACGCGAGAAGAGCGAACTTGTCGGTGCAGTTGGAAAAGGGGCCATTACTGGTTGTATTCGATGGATTTGCTGCGTTGGATGACCGGAACGAGATTCGTGGACGACTGGAAGGAAGCGCGACGATCGCAAGTCCTCGCAAAAAGACTAGGGTTTGGATTGAAGGGCTTTGATGCAAACGACGGGGCCTTCGCAGAAAAACACAGCCACCTTGATCGCAAGGGTGTTCCCACGGGTGCTACAACTAGATCCCGGTGCCAGTTGCTAGTCAAGGAAGGGCAACACTGACTCGAGCCAAGCCCTCTCTCTGAATGGTTTTAGATCCGTTAATCATCTGCCTCTCGTATGGAGGAGATTGACCGACTCGATGTTCAGTGAACCCGGCACACAGGTGTTTACACAGGCTCGAAGCGGATCTGATATGCTCACAGCCACATCATCAACACGACGCAATGGAGCGGCCGCGGATTCCAGCCATTGGCTGGTGCGTACTGTAACCCCCTTGTTGGTGGTGCCTCCGACATCATACAAGGCTGTGGACAGAGTCGCTAAGCTAAGCGACGAGGTGAACAATGGTGGCTCAGCATGATGACGGCCTCACAGGACGATAAACACGAAAAAAAAGCACAACGGCGGCTGGCGCATATGGTGTGCAGAATATCTGCTCTACCACTTTCGGACCTGCCCATCCTCCCCGGTTTTACGGCCTCTGGTACCCATGGCTGTTGCACACGTCCTGATCCCGTCGTTATGCGTTCAAACTCAGAAAACAGTTAAAGCTTGATTTGCGCGAGGACAGCGATTCTGATCGTCCTCCTGAATATGGCTCCAGCGGTTCTCGTCGTGGCTGCTCGTGGCCTCGACGCTTGCCCATCGTTTTGACATTGTGCCTTTTGGGACGTCTTGCGTAGAGAAGAGGGACCCCCGCTCCCGGCTGGGCTGTCATTCGTCGGAAACTTGCCGACACGTACCGTAAAAAACATTCGGAACCATGAACAAGCAGTACGGTGCGTCCACGCATATCTCACTTGACGTATATGCGTTGAACATGCACCGCTGACAGGCTCTGTCATATTCTTCAAAGTGATGGGCTCGGGATATGTCGTTCTAAACTCCCTCCGAGCAAACGTCGACCTGCTCGAAAAGAAGAGTGCTACCGCGTCCAACAGGCCAGACGGCAACCTGGAATAACTCGACGATCTTCCTCCAGCACGGTGACACGTATCGAAAATATTGCAGGTTTTTTTACCGGCAGATTGGCACCAAGAGCAGCATGAAGGCATTCTACACTGCCGAAGAGGAGGCGAAACGGTTCTTATGCGACGTATTGAGGAACCCCGACGACCTGGTCGCATATGCTCGCAGGTGTGTGGTGACGCTAGTCGTCTTCCGGGAGATGTCGACGTCATGTCCTTCTGTCAGATTGGCGGGTTCGGTGATCTTGAAGATCTCGCATGGGTACACCGACGGCGATCCGTTTGCGGAGATGGCCAACAAAGCGATGCACAATTTATCCGTGGTCACGATACCGGGACGCTTCCTGATCGACATGGCTCCTTTCCCTACGTTTTTTTTCCGAGTTCCTTTGACTTGTTTTCGGCTCATTGGAAAGTTCAACTAGTACGACACCTGCCCGGGTGGCCCCCCGGGGCTGGGCTCCACAAGACTGCGAAATGGTGGTGAGGAATGGTGAGCGAGACGGCCGATATGCTATATGCGTTTGTGGTGGAGCACCTGGTACCGTTCCCTCACATTCGCGGTGCGCATGCTCATGTAGACCTAGGCCAAGGGTGATGCCGCGCCGCCGTTTACGTCACGACTGCTGCAAGAGGGTGTCACTCGCGAGGACAGGGCGTCTTTTTCCATGCACTTGGGCATGAGTCGCAATGTGTCTGGCACCCGACACTGTGCGGCCAATGCTTCATCACCGAGTGTCTACTGAATGCCCACTGACAGACGCGTCTACGCCGTCTGCATTTTTCCTCGTCATGTCGATTTATCCCAACGTTTTCAAAGAGGCGCAGGTAGAAGTGGATGTGGTCGTTGGACACGACCGACTTCCGACAGTGGAGGATCGCGACGTGCCCCCGTACGTGAACGCGATCTGCACAGAGCTGCTCAAGTGGAATGTGGTCATTCCTCTAGGTATTTGTTTTTCACGTTGCGCACGCATTTATCCACACTCGTGTCTGACCAGGCTGTACGCACTTCTGCCAGTGATGCACGTGACTACGCAGGACGAGATCTATGATGGATATTTGATCCCCAAGGGGGTCGGCAATGTTTTGTCTGTCACTGTCCATCGCTAGCGTCTATCTGGGATCCCAACGACAGATTCAGGTCCATCTTGTCTAATCCGGACACAGATCCTAATTCAGGGGTATTCGATCTGGAGCGGTTCCTGGGCGAGAACCGGTAGCTGGACCCGCGTGAGGTGTATTTCGGGTGGGACACGCTCGTGTCCGGGTGCATACTTGGCAGACGCGTCCGTCTTTATCCGCGTCGCGACGGTGCCGGCGACGTCGGACGTGTCGAAACGTCGAGGATGGATGCCGAGGTACGAGGTCAAGGAAGGAACTGTACGGTAAGTTTCGGGAGGGTGCTGTCGTTTTTTCTTGCTGACGACTTGGACTTGGGGACATGCAGTCATGTGAAGCCGTTCAAGTGCCAGGTTGTGGCGCGATCGAAAAGGGCAGAGGAACTTCTTCGAACTGAGTCGCTCAAAAAGGACACTGTATTTTACTCGTGAGATGTCATGTTCTCGCTCATCCGCTGTGCGCTGTAGGATTTCTGGAGGCAGTTGGTGGGGCGAGTGTGGGGAGAGCAACACGGACAACAGCAGATCACATGGTGGAAAAGTACTTGGTCGAAGTAAGGGTAGGTTTCTTTACTATATTGTGGATACGGACAGGTGAAGAGATGAAGGCAGTGGGAAGTGGATGAGGGAACACATCCCGTACAGCTCGAACGTGTTGTCCATGACGAAAAGAGAGACTGACGCCTTGCCCATACAACCTCGGTGGACGCGGGGATGTAGTGGGGTTGTTGAACTTGCTGGTACCAGCCAAGCAGGCTCACTCGAGATATTCTGTTCCTCGGTGCGGGTATAGCGGGGCTACATAGGGCCAAAGGCGGGCTATCATACGCGTATGCTCGCAGCTGAGAACGCAAGTTCCAGTTTTTGTGCAACCAGCTTCCGGATCGTGCATCTCGCACCGCGTAGCCGAGGATTCCGGTTCACCGAATTGACTCGTTCGTCGAGAGGCCAGCGCTGAGAAGGTCCACTGGGACCGAGTTGCGACTGGGACGCACGTGTTCCCGAGTTACGCCATCGCCTCCGGATTCGCTACTTTATATATAAAGTCGCTCGTTGTATCCAGCGCGCCATGTCCAGGCCCCACAACAACCACAACCACAACAACCATCGCGGTCGAGGAAACGGGCGCGGTCGTGGCAGACCACCAGGAGGACCGGCGATCCCCAGCGGCGGTCGTGCGTCCATCGCGCCGCCTCGTCCAAGTTACCCGCATGCGAACACAGAGATCGACGTGGTGATACAGCAGTGGCCAGAACCGGGTGCGTCGCCCGTCGTGACGAGTACGCCCTGTCATACCGTCGGCGTGGGGCTCCATCGCTTATCTCTACCCATCCACAGACGTCGACGTCAGCGGGAACGTGCGCGGGAACGGGAATTTGAATCGAAGGAGCGGGCCTTGGAGGGGTGGGACGCCCAAGTCGAGATCGGGCGCTGGGACGCCTCGGAGGGGGTTCGGGTTCGACAGTCCCCGGCGTGGCGATTCGACACCGAGAGGGGTTGGACCGAGCCAGGGACGGGGACGGGGCGGGGGCAGAGGTAGGGGCAGGGGTAGAGGCAGGGGTGGTGGATGGGTGCTCGAGGACAGCAGGGACCTTTTAACCCCATCGCATCATTCTCATGTCGGCGTCGGCGGCACCGCAAGGGCGAGGGCGAGGGCCAAGATCGTCGGGAAAGACGCCCCCCTCTCCGACCTGCTCTATGCCGAACGCCCGCTGTTGCGCCCCATCAAGTTTGTCCGGGCGACACTGACCCCGTTCTTGTTTTTGCATTCAGAGGAGATGCTGAGGTCCGTGTCGGACGTCGTTGCTGGTGAGCGGTCTTCTCGCCTTTGGATGCTGCTTGTGAAGCTCTCTGAATGGCGACTGATCTTGTCGTCTGGTGGCTAGACACGACGGCGACGTCAGGTGTCCCTACTGCCGACCGCGTCGCTCAGGTGTTCCGCGAGAACAAGCCGGAGAGTTCACACTCGGAACCAGAACACTGCTTTCAAGACGCGCTCGAAGAAGTCGATTTCGCCGACCTGGCACAGATCTGTGCGCAGGTCGATGCGATCGCGTCGGGCACCGTTGCGACGCACCAAGATGCCCACGAAGACATCCAGGAAGTTGATTTCGCCGATTTGGCCACGATACGCGCCCAGGTCGACGCTGCGAAACCACGAGCAGCCTCCCGAGACGATGTTGTCGAAGAGACGTTCACTGGTGTTTATAGCAACATCAAAGGCACGACGCAGGTATCAAGCGGCGTGGACGATGTGCAGCAGAGGAAGTCTATATCAACATCACGCATACCCGACGAGTCGTCTGCCCTCGAACCATCTATCAACATTTCACACCAATCTCGTCATGAATCTACCACACTGGATGCAATTGTCGTCGAGGGAGAAGCACCTCGGACGTCGGGCGTACCCGTCACAGACACACACACCGCATCCATCCCCTCGGTCGATCTCTCTCCACCAACAGACGTGCTCGAGCCCGGCGACGGCCCCCATCCTCTCTTCGTTTTCGACACCACGCCCTCGCTGCTTCTTCCCCCACGCTCTGCAAGCGACGTCATCCTCGTCGACCGGACCGGTCACGGCGACACGCTCGGAGACCAAGACGACGAACTGATTGTTTATGTCGCCCCGCACCCCCGCTCTGGACGTGCCTCGCCCGTTCCTGCCGTCCCCCATGTCAAGCTACCCCATACGTCCGTGTTGACGGGAAAGCCGATCGCGCCCGTCGGGCTGAGTGGTCCAGGTCCCAGTTTCGAACTAGGACCGGTGCGCGAGGACGACGAGGAGAGAGCACCGACAACCGTGAACGATGTCGATGGTGAAGAAGGCGACCACGCCACCCTCTCGCTCGCTGCGCTCAGTCTTGCACCGGATCCAGCCGATCGTCTACGCCCGACGCGCACCGGATGGAGGGCGCGCAAGAGGGAGGCGGGGATCCAGCGGAAGCGCCAGCGCCAGAGCAAGCGCAGTCGGATGGGGTTTGGCGCGTTCGGAGCGATGGTGTCCGAGGCGCAGTTGAGGGAGACGGACGGAAAGACGAGGCGGCGAATGAGGTGGGAAACGCGACGACGGGACGATTCTGATTTGGATTGGGGTACCGAGGACGAGAGCGAGGAAAACGACAAGGGTGAAGACAAGGGTGAAGATGAAGACGAGGTGGACGCCCTGTCGAACGGTCTTGGTGGGATGGAGATCGATCCGGATCTAGACCTGGATGTCGACGCGATGGATGGCTTCTTGAAGAGTATGAGTGCGGAGGGATCCCGGTTCGTTACCATGGACGACATCGGGGACGAGGTACGGATACAGCAGGAAGATGAGGATCGGGCCGGATCTGAGGGGAGCTCTGACTCCCAGGACGGGAGCAGTAACGACGAAGAGGAAGACGAGACTTCAGAGGAGGAGGAAGAAGAGGTGTTTGACATTGAAGAACAGATTCTCATCGCCGAATCTGAAGACGATGGGGCGCTCTCATTAGATTCCGACGACGACGATCTGAGTCCAAGATCGCGTTTCCGATCGCGTTTGCACAAGGTACGTGAACGGGGTCGTCATCAGCGTCCAAAGACTATCCAGGACGAGGACGAAGAGGAAGAGGACGAGCCAGAAATCATGCCTTGGACGCGCGGCGCAGACGACGAGGCGTTTTTAACACGAATCGAGGTGAGTTGGGTCCACGTTGTGATGGAGCCTCGTCAGTTTCATACCTGGGCTGTCACACTACCCCCTCAGGACATCCTCGAGGAGAACACCCAAATTCTCTCTGGTCGCGACCGCAAGCTGAAGAAGGCGCTGTTTCAGCAGCTGCACCAAGGCCACGATGTGCTCGCGGACGAGCGGGACATGGTGGATGCGTTCCTGGACGACCCCGAGTTCTCTACGCCCGTCAAGGAAAAGAAGAAGCGTACGTCCTCTCGCTTGGTCATGCACGCATAGTTTTTGTCTCACAGGACACGCGTACTGCAGAGGCGAAAAAGGGAAAAGGGAAGCAGGGCGCCTTTGCCGCCGAGCTGGAAGCGCAATGGGCCAAAGACCGTGCCAAAAAGACAGCGCGGAAACGGGCACGGGCGGAGGCCCGTCTGCTCGCCGCGCTGGACCCCCTCGGTACCCAGAACGGGAACGGAAAAGGAGAGGGCAACAAAAAAGGAGGGGGCAAAGGCAAGGAAACGGAAAGGCGCGAGCGAGGGGCGTCCCGAAAAGCGATGCGTGCGGCTGCACGGCTGCTCGACTCGAACCCCGATGCGGCGCATGCCATTGCGCCGCACGCGGCCGTCGACCTTGTCTCGCTCGAGGCGCAGATCCGGCGGTTCGTCGCGGACGTGCGGGATGGCCGGCGCAAGCAGATGTCGCTTCCGCCGATGGACAAGGGGATGCGCAAGTTGGTACACGAGATGGCGAATGCGTTTGGAGTGAAGAGCAAGAGCGCGGGGCGAGAAGGGGCGCGGTATACGACGTTGATCGGGACGAACTACACGGGAGTGAGCGTGAAGGAAGGAAGGGTGAGGTTGGCGATGAAGCGCTTTGGGGGTGCCAAGGGTGGTCGAGAGAAGGGTGGTCAGTCCACGATGCCGAGACATCGCGAGGGGGACGAGGTGGGCAAGGCGGCGCCCAAGATTGGAGAGAGCAACGTTGGCTTCAAGATGCTTGCGTCGATGGGGTGGTCAGAGGGCGATAGAATTGGCGGAACAGGGTCGGTGGGCATCGAGGCCCCGTTGACTGCCATCATCAAGCACTCGAAGCTCGGCCTGGGCGCGACGCGGTAATGTGACGATCTCGGTTGAACATTTGCATGATCTAGAGTATCGCCCCGTAACACTAGTTGTAACTATATGTCTACACTGTACGTAAAAGAAACAAGGGACGGCATCCACCCGCACTACCTACACGACGACTAAGACACTAATCCACATCCATTTCCGAGGGACCCTCCTGCTGTGGAGGCTGTTGTTGCTGCTGCTGCTTCGCCCCCGGATCCGGCGTCTGCGTCCCACTCTGAGGTGTCTGCGTCCCGTTTGGCGTGTCCGTCTTGGTCGGCTTGGGCTTGGGCTTGGTCAGGATCGGGACAGCAAAGTAGATCAACTCCTCCCGCTTCTTGACAATGTCTGCCGCCTTCAACACCGGATCCTCGTTCTTGGCCTTCTCGGCCTGTCGCGCGATCTGGTCCTCGAGCCATTTTTGGATCGTCGCGCACTTTTCGACGACCGACGTCTTGTCCTTGTCGTCAATGTGCGCATACTTGTCGTCCGCCGACGTCGCCTGCGCGAAATAGTCGTTGAGCGTCGTCCGCAGCTCTGCAATCGCCTTTGGACGCTCCTCGGTTTCTCGGTAGCGTGCAACGACGGGGTCGCCAATGACTTTGAGCGCGTCCAAGCGGGCGACGTACGCAGACTTGGACGCGTCTTCGCCCTCTTCCGAGTACAGCCAATCTTCGGCCTCTTGGAGGAGCGTGAGCAGCTTCTCCTTCTCCGCCGACTGGACATAGGCGGCATAACGGTCGTCGAGTTTACCGCGGGTATCATACACGTACTCTTCCAGCGCGTTTTTGCGGTCCTGGGGGAGATCCGGTTGAGTATCGCTCGAGGGCAACGTGCATGCAAGATCAAACGTACCTCGGTGTCTTGGACGAGCTTGTCGGCAGCGTGCATCTGGGCCTCCTGCTCCTTGAACTTTTCAAGGACGCTCGGATCGAGGGAAGTCGCAAAGGAAGTAAACGGAACCTCGATCTTCTTGACCACCCGCTTCTTCTTGGGTGGATCTCCGGGCTGTCCATCACCATCGACTTCCATCGTAACCTCCTCCTCTTCCGCCTGCTCGACATACGCAGACTCGAACGACAAGACGCCATGCAGGTTCAGCCGCGTCTTGAGCTTGACGCAAGAAAGGTCGCCGCCGGCGTCCGCGGGAACACTCTTGGCGCTGAATCGGGCGACCCAAGGGTTGATCCCACCAGGCAGTCCCTGCGGCTCCGCATACGACGCCTCGATGTCGAACGGGCCTTTTCTGTAAAAGGTCAAGACTTTGGTCGAAGGGATCGCATTGCCGGATGGGAAGACGACGAGCTCGGTGTCCTCGTCAGGATCGGTCTCTGAGCGCTCCCAGGAGACTTTGATGGGGTATGTGGTGATATCCCTGATGTGGAAGTCGCGTACACGGAAGGTGGGGCTGAAGAATGCGCAGGCAAAGGTTGCACCGCGGGCGACGGCTTCGTCTTGGTTGAGGGTGGTACTGAGGGGTTTACCACTCAGTGCAGCTTGGATGCGGGCTCGAACGGCAGGGATACGAGTTGAGCCACCGATGAGCTCAACAGCGTCAATTTGGTCTATGGAGAGACCAGAATCGACGAGGGCTTGTTGGATGGGGACCGCGATGCGATCAAGGACAGGAGCGATGAGTTCTTCGTAGGCATCACGGGATAGCTTGGAGGAAGCGTCGATATCGTTCATGATCGACTCGACGCTGAGAGGAGCCTCTGAGTTGGCAGACAGAATTTTCTTGAGGCGTTCACAGCCGACGGCGAGACGGAAGGTGGCCTTGGGGCTGGAGAGCACGTCGATTTTGTATTTCGTCTTGAACTCGGTAGCAAAATGCCGGAGCAGGGCGTAGTCGATGTCACGACCGCCGAGATGTCTGTCGTAGGCAGCAGATTTGATGACGAGTTGGCCTTTTGAGAACGCAGTGACGGCAACAGACAAGGATGAGTGGCCGACATCGACGAAGAGGACGTGGCGAGGGTTCTCGGGTTCTGGGAGATCAGCTTTGGTGATGCCCCAGCTGAGGGCAGCGGCGGTGGTGTCGTTGATGACACGGAGGACATTGAGGCCGGCGATGGCGGCGGCGTCCTGGATGGCACGGCGTTGAACATCGGTGTACCAACCGGGGACGGCGATGACGACGTCGGAGGCTGCGGACTTGAGCTCGCGTGCAGCGGTATCACGAAGTTTTCCCAAATACGTGGCTAGGAGCTGCGTTGCAGAAAAGGTGCGCTTCTCACCGAGATACGATACCTGGCAGGGCGGGGCAATCAGATTAGGTTGATAAAGGGCGGAACGGTGGTACCTCTGCACCGAGGGAGCCATTGACATCTACGAGGGTGGCGTTGAGAAAGCGCTTTTCGTATTCGAGATCGGCATCGAGGATGGTGCGGCCGATGAGACGTTTGAGCGAGCCGATGGTGTTTCTGAAATTTGAGGTCTCCTGGGTTTTCGCGGGCTCGCCGATAGCGCGTTGTTTTGGACCAAACGCGACGAGGGACCTGTGCGGGGGTGAGGGAGGAGGGGGGAGGAGAGGGAGACACGGACGGCGTGGCGCGATTGGAGACTTCGTTGACGATGATGTCGATGCCGCGGTTTCTTGCGACACCAATCTGGAGGGAGGGTGAGGAGGGGCGGGCGGGGAGAGGGTGCGGGGCAGACCTTGCTGTGGAGAGTGCCGAGATCGATGCCAACGACGGACATGAGGAGGAGGAGGACGTTCGGACGGGCGACTGGGCGACGGCCAGCTAAATATCTATCAGGCGCGGTGGCTGAGGGCTGCCTCGTTTCGGACGACGAAGCTTCCGGACGATTCCAGCACGTTCCAGCGCGACAGCAGCGTGTATGCGCGCCCGCCCGTGAAGAACACAGCGACGAGCACACCGCGAATGTCGGCACGGCAAACCAAGAAACGCAAGGGCCGAAACCACGTCAGTAACCGCGAACGGACCGTCACCACGTTCACAGAGGACCCCAACACGTCCTTCCTCGTCCCGCTCTCCTCAGAGGACACCCCCGCCGCTCTGTCCTCGCCCTTTTCCGCCGCCGCCTTCTCCATGCCCTTCCAGAACTACATCCCTCCACAGCAGCAGTTCTTCCAGCCCATCCTGCCCCCCGGCGCAAACGACCTCGAGATCCTCGAAAACCTCAAAACCATCATCAAGGAGGGCCAACACGAGTTCTACCGTGCCGTCCCACAGCCCGCTGCCCTCGCCTCTCTTTACATGGGCCACGTCTCCCAGTCACACGCCCACCCCGATCAGGTCCACCAAGAGTACCCCACTCGCTTCTCTCACGACACCGCTGCCGACAACACCAACGGGCCCGGCACGGCCTCTCCCTCCACCAACAATGTACCTTTAGTTTTCTGATACTCACCCTCGCACTCACCCTGTCTGCAGATCGCGGAGCCGCCTGCCCCTCCACCCGGTGTGGACACGTCACCCTCCAAATTAGGCGCCGACCCCTCCAACGCTTCCGACTCCAGTCCACCCTCTGTCCAGCCCAACGTGGAAGACAGCTCTCAAACCACACCTCCGGCCCCTCCACCTGACTCCAAGACTGACGCTACGGGTGAGTACGACACACGACAGTCTGTGGCCCCTGCCTCGCCCAACAAGGCGACCTCCCTTGACGCCCCCAAGGACGACGAGCCACACGAGCAGACAGGCGACAACACCTGGGAGCATCCCAATGACGACAGAAAAGCTAATTACGAGGGCAGCAATCCCAACCTGTCCCCACCCCGAGCTACCAGTTTCGACGGCAGGCCCGTAAACGGCACGGAAACCACCACCGACAGTCGCTTGCCCCCCGCAGAGGACAATCGGTTCTACGACAGGGACCGGGACAGGGACAGGGACAGGTTTATCGACCGTGACAGAGACAGAGAATGGGACCGTGACCGTGACCGTCACGAAAGAGACCGGGGCAGAGACAGGCGTCCAGAGTTCTTTGGCCGCTCCTACGGACGAAGCCACGCTCCAAGACCCCCTCCGGAGCTCCGCCATTATGAACCCTCATATGGTGCCGATTACGTTCCCCCTCCCCGCCGCTACGATTCCGACGATAGGCGTGGAGGTCTGCGTAGCGCACCATTCGACGACCGTTTCAAACCACCTCCATTCGATGACAGGAGACCTGCATTTGACGATCGTCGACCACTTCCTGCCGCTGATGATCGCCGTCTCTCACTGGATGATCGCCCGATAAGACCACTCCCTGGATCCGACGCTCGGTCTCACCCTCCAAGTTCCGATAACCGCACCCGCCCCGCTAATGAGGCCATCCCGCTCTCGCGCCCGACCGCAGAAAGCGACCGCGGCCCCCGTGCAGCCTCCCTCGCGGCTGACGACCGTCCTCGAGTTACGTTGGAGGAGAGGTTGTCCCAACCTGTGCCGGCACCCTCCCTGCAAGACCGCTTGAGCCAACCTGCACCTGCCCGTGTGGATATCCCCTCTGCTCCAAGCCTAGAAGAGCGGTTGTCGTTAGGACCGGTTCCTCCCCGCGCTTATGTACGCCCTGCCTCTATTGCACGGGACGATCTCCGGGCACCGCTTCCTAAAGACGACCTGCGTGACCACGACCGTATCAGCGACTTTAGGACCAATAGAGACTTTTCCCGTGAGCGCCCCGGCGGTCCACCTACCACCGCGTCCTCCTACCGACCTGACCTGGACCGCAATTTCGGAGACAGAGATGAACGCGACAGACGCGACCGCGACGTGGCCGCTGTCGATGCACCTCCATCTCGCTTCGGAGATGCTTTTAGCCGCCCTGGTCCGCCACTGCAGCGCCGGTACACGTCACCTCCACCCGTATTCGATCGAGACCGTGAACGGGAAAGGGGAAGACCGTATTACCCGACGCGCTCGCCACCGCCGTTCCGTGGGGAAGGTTCGTACAATTTTGACGGGGAGAGAAGGTATACTGGCGAACGAGAACGTGACACATACGAGCCTCGGCGGCGCGACTGGTTCGGACCTGGCGACGACGACAAACGTGGACCAATACCGCCGCCTACCGCATCGTGGCGACCACTCGAGAGGCCACCGTTCGTGGACAGAGAGCGATTCGAGCGCGAAAGAGATAGAGACAGAGATCCACGTGAACGTGATAGGGAGCGAGAGCGGGACCGCAATCTGGGTGCATTAGGTCCTCCGCCGCCACCGCCGACAAGAGGACACTGGGACGACCGTGACCGTCGGCTCCCACTCTTACCACCGGTCTCGCGGATAGACACAACGGAAGGGCCTGGTCGTTCCCTGAGCTCGCGATTGACGGATCCATATCCACCGCCGTCGTCGGATGAGCGAGCGTACGCGCCACCACCAAGGGAATTTGACCGTGGGCGGTATGGCCTGGACGATCACGCGCACGCCCCCCCGTTTTCGCGGGTCCGGAATAGGAGCCCTAGCCCGCCTCGTCGTGGGCCAGGACTCGCAGAAGACATGCGCCCGCCCCCCATGAAACGTGCCCGGGAAGATAATGGATATGGCCCTGGTGGGATTGGCTCAGCTTATTCGCCTCCGCGTCGAGGAGAATACGTGCCTGGTCCACCGCCTTCGTCTACGACAACAATGGCGCCGGTGGCAACTTCTGTGACCGGGACGGTGCCACCGAGGTCGACGGGAGCACGGACTCCACCTGTATCAGTGCCGAACACCGGTGCGTTTTACGAGCGCGGCGGCGTTGGGGAGCACGAGCGCGAAAGGGAGAGGGTACGAGACCAGCGTGAAAGAGAAAGGGAACGCGACTACGTGATACGTGGCGAGTACGGGATGGGGTACGATCGGGACGGACGTGGACGACGGAGTCCACCGCTGATGGGATCGCGGATAGGACCGGGTGGGGTATACCCAAGGGGTGGTGTGGTGGGGGATCGAAGAGATGACCGGAGGTATGCCCCCCCGCCTGCACCGCGTGCGAGTTGATGGGCGGTCGGGCTCTTGGATCTCATAGTGTGGATATGAATGGTTGATCTCTGTGGGGCGGCGAACGCTCTGCTGTTTTTTGTTTTGCTTGTGCCTATATCCTTTTTGTGTTTTATACGGTGCTTGTGGTGGCGTGAGCTTGTTCCATTGGCCATTGTTTTTTCTTTCTTTGTTCTCGTCGATGCTATAACACGGTGGACTCGGTCTCCAGGATGTGTACATCTCTTCTGCTCCACGCATATTCGGATCTCTAAAACGTGTGCTTTGAATTTGGTACCGGGTCCATCGTCACGTCCAGTTCACGCTGCCTCCCCGTCTGGGTCTGGTACACCCCGGCCACGCTCAACTTTGAAGCGCCCAATCTCACGCATGAGCTCATGGGGGAGCCCAGCCGTAGTACGTCGATCTATCGATCGAGCGAACCAGTCGTCTCAGTCCACTTCTTGTGGTGAGTTGCTCTCGCGCGCGTACTGCGGTGCCCTCAGCGGAAGCCAATGTGAGGTTGGGTGGGCGCGAACGAACGACTCGGACCCGGGTGACCATGATGGGTGGGTGTGCGCGTCTACGAACGGGATTGGTCCTGAGCCCCGGACCGCCATGCTGTAGGCCTGCATGCGAGCACAAGCGAGGTCGGGCGCCAATGATGGCGGCGCGAGGCTCGAGCGAGTCATAAGTACGCGAACGAGCGCCGCGGCTCACCGCACGCGGCAAGTGCTGGAGAGCGTGGACCGAACCGACTGGATGCCAATGGCTATCGCGGGCCGCCGGCGCGCCAGCCGTTCCATCATCTCTCGCGCCGATGGTAGGATGCAGTCGGCGTTTGACTACCTCACTCCCATCCACTGATAAATTGCGCGAGCTCGGAGAACGACAAAGAGTGGGGGGGGGGGGGGGGGGGGGGGCGGGAAAATACTGGCCCGCGACGCAAAAAAAACGGGGTTGGGGGGCCCCCCCCCCCACCCACCTCCTCCCCAGAAATGGCCAGGGGGGGGGAGGGGGGGAGAGGGGGGGGGGGGGGGGGGGGGGGGGGGGGGCGAGCGAATACTATGCTCAGGCTACGAACGAACATGCTGTGCCGGTGCGCCTGCACCACACATGCCATCTTCTTCAACATTTTTCGGATTCGTCATTGCTACCCTGCGATCGCCGCGCCAGCGAGGGACATACGTAGGTAGCCACACGGCAGCCACGACGAATCCAAAATTGTTGGGGTAGAACGGGTCTCGAGTGTATGACGGTGGTCCGACACGGCCTGGCGTTGACGTACAAGCAACGACTGCCAAGTCGAGGCCCGTGACTACACGGCCTTATAGGTTGATCCGTAGGCTTAACCAATGATGTAGGTCAAATGGTGAGATACTTGGTCGTTATATATGTTGTCATCTCATGCAAGCTAGCAGGGACAGCGACACCATCCTTTTCGGTCCCGCTTCTGAGGAGTTGGTTCCAGGGAAAGAAGATGTCCTCATGCGAACGTCGGTGATCATCTTTCTCGGTACACTTGGTCCCAGCAGTCACTATCTCATTTTAACAGGTTTATCGACCAACCCACCTTGGTTCACTCAACGGACACGGGCGTCCAAAGAGATTGACGTTGATCATTTCCGAGTCTCGTCGCTCGGAGATGGAGAGACGGGATTGGTGAGGATCTGGATCCAGTGACCGTGCCGGTGACACTGAGCTGATCAGAGCTCATCCGACTCAGACGATCTACAGCGAGCTCGGTCCCCGTGGCCGGCATTGTTGCTGGAACAGTTGGAGTCCCGATTTGTCGATTGCTTCGAGTTGTTTTCGCATTTCCCGGGCCACCCGTTTTCATTTGTACGCAAGAATGAGCGAAAAATGAGCGAGGACGTTGTAGGGGAGATAAGACGGTTGGGTACGAAGTCGCGCTGTTCTAACTGCAACAATAAGTGAACGCTGACTCGGACTCGGCAGTGAGAATCGGCGCCTTCGCCGGGCCAAGACTGGAATGACAGATTCCAAATTGAGATCAAAGACTCCGAGTCTGTCGTCGCTATATTTTTGGGCTCCTTGTCTTTTCATGCCCTTGCGGCGACGGACGTTCGTTTCGTAGGCAAGATTGTCGGCTGGTCGTCTGCGAGAAATGTTCATTTCATTGCTTATACTCCATGCCGACCGGTCATCAAACATTTATCCATGGTGCAGTACTATCGTTCGGCAATCTTGGGAGCAGGTAAGCTTCCTAGAATCCCTGCGGATTCCCCTGGCTAAAGACTGCACATCCTGTGGATCGGCGTCGTGAACAGACGCCTATGTTGCCCAGGTCCGCTCCGGTCGCTTCCACTTGACCTCTTGACTAACATGGATGGCGTACAATCACGGGTTCTGAATCAGGTCGGCTGGAACACATCATAAAATATTGTACGAAACACACAGTATGTGCACGAAACAAGTTTCAGTCACTCAAAGGCTATTTACCGGACAGCAGAGACGGCAGCGAAGAGAAAGGGGTGGAAAAGTACATCGGAAATTTGGATCACAAAGATGTAACAAGGTGTTTGATCGATATTGCAGACCGCTTCTAAAACCAGGTTTGTGCGCAGCTATTGGTTCGTGTCAGCCAACCTCTGGAGCGTTTGTGGGACTGGACTGACCAGAGCCACTGGCCTCGTGACCCCATCAGTGACGTCCAGGCTGTGCTGTGTGTCAATGAAACTTTGAAATATTCCTTGGAGTCGCACTGACGTGGGTAGGGGTATTTAGTTGCCATCCCACTCGTCATCCCCCAGGGCATTTATTGCCTTCTCCAGATGTCAGCAAAACTATGAATATCCCTTCAAACCATACTGACCTGGCACTAGACAGCCGCGTAGGTTCTCAGGTTTGGTGTGCTCAGCAAAATCCACGGGGCTGGCTTGCACCCAGGTTGAGATGAACAACGACAGGAGCACAGGGAGATAGAGGTGAGTCGTCCTGAGCTGCATGATTGGCATTCACTATCGAAGAAGACTGCTCTTATACTCGTCTGTCGTCTGCTTTAGGGAATGCGATACAGTTGTCCCTATCGCGGAATTTCTTGTGGTCGCATGGAAAAACTGTCAGTTTGTTGACACAGAGCATCATGCAATCAAGCACGCCATCATGTCACCACCCCCTGTCATGTGGATGGAGGATATACTGGTAGCATGGCTATTGTTCCGATATGATAGTGAATGCGCCAGAGCAATGAGAGTACGCATGATGCTTCGTGTTTCAAAACCACGAGAGGTAGCAATGCCTTGTAAACCTACGTACTGTGAACTACTCTCGGACACACGTAGCAAGTCGACGACGAGGTTATAAATGCCTGGGTGGATCAGATGGGACTTCAAACTTCAAGGCAGCTCTCCAGCATGATCCGTTATCGTCCTAGCCGAAGTCATGTCATGATCTATTCCCCTTGGAGGTTGAACTCACTTCACAAGTTGTGTTGCGTGGAAACAAATGAAATGCAGCTGCCGCGAGCAAACGTGGCTGATAAGCAAAAGGCACACCGAGGCAAGCGGTGAGTTATCATGACGTGTTTTCGTTTTTGTGACCTGCTAGCGTGGATGAACAAAGTGAGTTGTGGCCGCCTGGTGAGTTTCAGTGCAGATATCGCCGCTGCATCGCAGGCGAAATCGGAGGACATCTGGAACGAAGCTGGAGGCAGGAAATCGGTGCGGGTAGCACTGCCCGGCTTGGGATAGTCTGCATACGAGCACTCCTGCTTCAAGTCAGAAAAGGTTTCGGACGTCGAATGCCCGGTCGTTGTTTTCAAAAGGGGAGCGTGCCAGCGTGGTGGAAAACCGGGGATCCCGGTCAGCATGTGGTGATCAGGTACCCACGAATGCTCAGCGGACAGGCTCACGCGTGCAACTTGGGACCAGAACTGGCGCGAGCACGTCATGGACGTCAGCAAATCGAGCAACGTCTCCGAGACTGTGACTAGCTGGCCCGGCACGTGACCACCACACCCTCACCAGAGTCACCGATTGCGGGGGTGCACCAGCAAGACAACCGGGGAAAGTAGACTCTGTTTATCAGCACCAAAATTACTTTGCGCATCGTCAGTCACGCGGTGCATACTGAAGACACTTGTGGTCCAGTGAGTCCTCCGGTAAGCATAATGCACGGCACTGCCGACAACACAGTCCGCATCAGGTAACCTAGCCTATCAGCAAACTGTTACGGTTGTTTCGGCCCTTTACGTACTTGACTTCTCCCGTGCGGATGCTACGACGACGCGGATTTCAACAAGGTAACTAATTACAATATGTCTCGCGAGGATAAAAAAAAGTCCAAAAAGTCGCCGAAAGTCACTATTACTCTACTCTACTATGATAATAGTAATCTGAAGCCGGGAAAACTTGACTGTCAGTATGCTATAGGGATGGTGACATCACTGTAGTCACAAGGTATGAGTCAAAGGAGCCCACTCCGTTCGCGAAGGAACTGCATCTGCAGCTGACTGTCGACAGGCGAGTGGCGAAGAACAGTGGGCGTGGGTCTGGGGTAGATTAGCGCATGACAAGATAGGCAAGTGGCGACAAGCGGAGAAGAGACAAGACTGGCGGGATAAGCAAGTGGCGAAGAACATCAGGCAGGAGTCTGGATCAGATTAGCCTCTGACGGGGTAGGAAAGTGGCGACGAACATCGGGCAGGAGTCTGGGGATAGATTGTTGTTTGATAAAGAGCTCGGTCGCGCGGTGTCAACCTCAATTGCCGCGAGAAAACCTATCTCGCGAACGTCAGGGTTAATAGACGTTTTCCACGCGTCCAAGGGAAAGAAGAGAAAAGAAAGCAAGGGCCAAACTGACCAAGCTTGTCGGTGTATTGTCCAGAGATGGACGGGACGAGAGGACGTCTGTCATCCACACAGCACGTTGGTCAGAAAATTCCTCAGCCAAGGCAGTAACCTTGAACCAGTTATCCTTTCTCTGGGCGTGAACGGAGTCCTTGGCGAGCCGGTCGAGCGATCCGAGGGCAGCATCATTGAACCCCTCGACGGTTTCGCGAGACGGGGTCAAGTCCGCAGGGGAGAGACTCGGTGTCGAGGGGCGGGCGAGGCCATAGTGCGAACACGAACGAGACGGACGACGCGAGCAGCGACGCCGTGTGTGGGTGGTGGTGTATTGGCCGCGACGGGGGCTACATTGGCGCTTGTTGGCTCGAGGGCGGGGATTGAGATGGCAGCGAAGACTGGTTGGCCAGAGTTGGAATCGTTGAGAACGACGATTTACTGATTCGATAGGTCGTCTGGTGTGCTTACTGGGTGGTAGGGATGGCCGAGGTACGTCTGCCGTGGCGCGTCTGCACCGATTGCCCTTACCGTGCAAGGTTCCGTACGCGACTCGCAACGCGTGCCTCCAGCCTCGCCCTCGTCACCTTTCGACCTGACTGGTTCGCCCAAAGAGGCTCCCGGCTCTGCCACACGACTTAGCGCATTCGTCTCGCCGCCGTCGCCATCGCCATCCCACACAGTCTCCCATAGCATACGACGCCTTCGCCGACACCTTCGCGCACTCCGTCGCGCTCGCCCCAACGATCTCCTGGTGCGCCACCTCGGTCTGGCGTGTCTCACTGCCGTGTTCGTTCGTCTCGACTTCCACTGGCTCAACTGCGTCGGGAGCTAAATATTGCGCAGTGACATCTTCGTAGAGTGACATGTGGTGGACGCCCCATGCGTCTGGGCTGTCGTCCGAAAAGGGCAGGAACTACTCGCCAAAGGTGCGTAGTGTTGTCGTCGTTGAACGTCGATTACTGACGCGGCGCCCTTGATAATCTTTCTAATCTATGGCGATGCAATAGCGACTCATCTCCTACCACCACCACAGCTGCGACGGCCACGACTGCCGACGACTATGGACGCTGGAGAGGCGTCGTTCCACATCAGTCGAGAAGGAGTGATCAACGACGTACGCCGCTGATGTTCATCGGACAATTCTGGAGGCAATGAGAGGTCTCCAGGGTATGTCATCTGTCTGATACCTGCCGATGGTGCGTGGTGTTGTCGTCGTCTTTCTTCATCTTGCTGATCTGAACGAGGTTTCCCTCAATACTGATTAATGATTAGTAATCCCTCAATTCCAACGTGCGATCGACTTGACGATAACGATTACCGACGACTACAAAGCGCAGGTCGCTCAATCACGGTGCCCCACTGTCAGGTTTGGGGTGACGACGACACGGAAATCAACAACAACGTGAGACAGCGTGCTGTTTCGTACCTCGCACCTCACCCCAGCCGATCCGCTCGCGCCTGCTATGCGCTCACGGCTGCTACGACGACGATGACGACGACGACGTGAGACAGCGTGCCACGTCGCACGTCACCCCAGCCCATCCACCCACGCCTGCACGCTCGCGGTCACGAGGATGACGGCTATGACGACAACGCCGTGAGACGGCGTGCATCGACACGTCAGCAGGCGACCGTGGCACGACGCAGCCACTGACACCCCGAGCCCCAACGCAATACGCGCCGAGCCCAGGAGGCCAGTGGGCACTTGCACGACCCACATGACCTGCCGCTCGAGGAGAGGACAGGGACAGAGGACAGTGCACCGAGCCTAGGCCAGCGGGTGCATCACACGACCCACGGGACCGGCCCGGCCTTGCAAATCACTACCCGGGGCCCCGGGTATACCCGCTATGGGTACGGGTAGGGGTGGGCGAGGGCATACCCACGACAAAACCCGTACCCGCATGGGTTTTCACCGGGTACGGGTGCAGGTATGGCCCATGGTACCCCGGGCTATACCCCTGCTCATCCCTACCCACCCATCACAGCTCATCTCGCCCCCTCACAGGTCCAGCCAGTTTTCGGAGCCGGATTCCCCTGCAGGCTTTCCCCCAAATCCCACCTTCCTTCCCCACCACGAGTACACGCCATAGTAATTACAGACTTGTGTCGTACCACTTTTTGGAAAGTCACGAGCGAAAGAATTGCGCAGAGGTCCGAGTCTTGTTCGAGCCTTCGCCGGGCTGACCACGTGGAGACTGGAATTCCAAATCGAGATCAAAGGTTCCGAGTCTGTCATTGCTTATTTTTCGGGAGCCGGGCTCGCTGTCTTTTCATGCTCTTGCGGCGGCGGGCGTTCATTCCGTGGGGAAGATTGTCAGCTGGTCATCTACGAGAAATGTCCACATCACTTTGCTTATGCACCATCCCGACTGATGTTGGTCATCGTTGTCAACAAACATTTATCCAGGGTACAGCACTATCGTTCGCCAGACTTGACGTACCTTGGTCGTCAAGGCCATGACATGCATCAGGTGACGTTGCTCCTCTGAATTCACGTTTATTTGAGGAGCGGATCCGGTCCAGTCCATTCCAGCGTGAATGCGTCAGGCGTCAGAGAAGTCTGAGCACGCCCCACCTAGGTCCTCGTCCACAATTTACAGGAAATACAGCATCGTGGTCCTCATTTTAGATAGATAGTCGGAGACAGTCTTCCTGACTCGGTGGACTAGGATTCGCCGCCTCGTTGGAGCAGGTAAGCATCCTAAAATCCCTGCGGATTCTCTTGGCTAAAGACTGCATATCCTGTGAATTGGCGTCGTGAACAGTCGCCTAGGTCGCTCAGGTCCGCTCCAGTCGCTTCCACTTGACCTCTTGACTAACATGAATGGCATACAATCACGGGTTCTGAATCAGATCGACTGGAACGCATCATAAAATATTGTATGAAACACACAGTATGTGCACGAAGCAAGTTTCAGTTACTTAAAGACTATTTACCGGACAACAGAAACGGTAGCGAAGAGAAAGGGGTGGAAAAGTCCATCGGAAATCAAGGTGTTTGATCGATATTGCAGACGGCTTCTAGAACCAGGTTTGTATGCGGCTATTGGTTCATGTCAGCCAACCTCTGGAGCGTTTGTGGGACTGGACTGACCAGAGCCACTGGCCTCGTGACTCCCTTAGCGATGTCTGGGCTGTGCCGTGTATCAGTGAAACTCTGAAATATTCCTTAGAGTCACACTGACGCGGGTAGAGGGCATTTAGTTGCCATTTCACTTGCGATTGTTAGAGCATTCAGGACCTTCTTCGGATGTCAGCAAGACTAGTGTGAATACCCCTTTGGACCATACTGACGCAGTGATTCACAGGCGTGTAGGCTTGTGCGCTCAGCAAGACCCACGGGGGTGGCTCCCACCCAGGTTGAAACGAACAACAGGAACACAGGGAGATAGAGGTAAGTCGTCTTGAGCTGCATGATTGGCACTCACTATTGAAGAGGACCGCTCTTATACTCGTCTGTCGTCTGTTTTAGGGAATGCGATACAGTTGTCCTTATCGTGGAATTTCTTGTGGTCGCGTGCAAAAACTGTCAGTTTGTTGGCACAGAACACCATGCAGTCTCCATGTCACCACTTCCTGTCATGTGGATGGAGAATATACTGGTAGCATGGCTATTGTTCCGATATGATAGCTTGTGCGCCAGAGCAATGAGAGTACGCACGACGCTTCATGTTTCAAAACCTAGAGAGGTAGCAATGCCTTGTAAACCTACGTACTGTGAACTACTCTTGGACACACGTGGCAAACCAACGGCGAGGTTATAAATGCCTGGGTGGATCAGATGGGACTTCAAACTTCAAGGCAGCTCTCCAGCATGATCCGTTATCGTCCTAGCCGAAGTCATGTCATGATCTATTCCCATTGGAGGTTGAACTCACTTCACAAGTTGTGTTGCATGGAAACAAATGAAATGCAGCTGCTGCGAGCAAACGTGACCGATAAGCAAAAGGCACACCGAGGCAAGCGGTGAGTTATCATGACGTGTTTTCGTTTTTGCGACCTGCCAGCGTGGATGAACGGAGCGAGTTGGCGCCACAGTGGCCGCCTGGCGAGTTTCAGCCGATGCCTCGGGACACCGGAGGTATTGCCGCTGCATCTTAGGCGAAGTCGGAGGACATCTGGAACGAAGCTGGAGAGAGAAAATTTGCGCCCGGCTTGGGATAGTCTGCACACGAGCACACCTGCCTCAAATCAGAAGAGGTTTCAGACGTCGAATGCCCGGTCGTTGCTGTCAGAAAGGGAGCGAACAGACGCGTGCCCAGCGTGGTGGAACACCGGGGATCCTGGCTAGCATGTGGTGATCAGGCACCCACGAATGCTCGGCGGACAGGCTCACGCGTGCAACTTGGGACCAGAACTGACTCCCATGTCGAAATGTGTGTGGACGAGCACGTCATGACGTCAGCAAATCGAGCAATGTCTCCGAACTGTGATTCGCTGGCCCGGTGACCCGAATCAGCCACACGCTTGGCACCACACGAACGTCGGCTTATCATATCGCGGGCGTGCACCGGCAAGACAACCGGGGAAAGTAACCTCCGTTATCAGCACCAAAATTACTTTGCGCATCGTCAGTCACGCGGTGCATAGGCTACTGATGACAATCAGTACTTGTGGTCACTGGCAGGAGTCCTCCGGTGAGCATGATGCACGGAGCTACCGAGCAAGCCTCCTTGTCTCGGCCGCTGTACGATAACACACTGTCCGGGCGTGTCACATCGACGTCCTGTCCAGCATGGGACAGCGGCAGAGACCTGGTTCTCATCCGTGATGCATGATTCCGCGGCGGGCGAAGACGTCCAAATCTGGACAAGGCACTGGCAGCACGACGGGTCGGGAAAACCTGAGCACGTGCACACTCGGGCCCTATGCGTGGTGTTCCTGGATGTGCTGTCGATCAAGGATGAAGTTGCCACTGCCTTGGCTCCCTGACGCAAGCAAGTCTTGCGATGTCGCCGAGGGGTCTTGGAGCTTGACGATGGTCCGATGCGGTCACATTCATGTTACGAGTGTCGTGAACAGAGTCGGCTCAGTCTACCTGGGTTTGCCCGAGACTCAGAACTGCTTCCTGGATCAGAGGAGGAAATTTTTTCAGCAAGGTACCGACTGGTTAGAGCCAAGGAGAGACCACCACGATTTTCCTGCCTGGTGTCAGTTTACCTCTCACTGTAGTCGATTCGGACACCACCCCTTGAAACTCATACATCGAGTCGGGTGGACGAGATTGAAGCACACACGCTATAAGGTCTTTGGAAAACACACATGCTCACGGTAGGATTCAATTCAAAGAGCATTTAATGGCTACTTGTAATCACAGAAGCAGCAGTAAGAAGATGAAATCGATCCAAGACACAGATCACAAATATATAACAAGATCAGCACCGTAAACCCTTTGCATATCCCAGGTGATTTGAGCCTCAGCTGAGTCTCTCGATCACACTCGTGACCTCCACCATGACTCTCAGGCTGCTTTTCGTGTCAGCGAAATTCTAGGATGCACTATGAAATCGTACTGACCCAAGCGGGGTAAGGTCCTAGGCCTTACGATCACCCCACGGGCCACAAGTAAGATATTTTGCTATACGCAGAGTGTCAGCTAAACGCTAGAACATCCCTTGGAATTGCACTTACTAGGTATACAAGGTGACCTTGCATTTAATCCGTCATCTTTGCTTGTAGTCAGCTACACTCCACACTCCGGAACATTCTTTGAAATCATACTGACCCGACCGTTCATTTAAATCGCTCTGCGCGACGCGTCCAGTAAGATTCACGGGGCCCGCCTGCACTGAGTTTGCGAGGAAAAGTGACAACAGCACGGAAAGATAGAAGCAAGTGGCGTTCAGTTGCATGGCTAGTGTTCCCTGTAGAAGACGGGTTTTTGTGGTCGACAAACGACTGCTCTTATAATCATCCAGCGTACTCCTCGGGCTCAAAGCCAAGACGTTCGCATGTCAGAACTCGGCACCTTACACAAATACTTATCACTGGCAGCTATACAGGCGAGGCACCACGCAGTCAGGCACATAATCGGTAGGACGGTCGGCTGTGTAACACAGCCACTTAGTCCCCGACTCCCACGGTAGTGGGGGAGGGTTTACTATCCCCACCAACAACTTCGGCAGTCAATGACTTCGGCAGTCACAGAACTGTCACAAATAGTCACACTCAGTCATACAGGAAATTTTGACCTCCACTCAGATTTCCGTTCAAAGTCTCATATGTGCAAAATTATTGGTATTATATGACATGACTATGAGGTATTACATGGTGAGAATCTTCAGTTGTATGGTTCATCAGGCAGAAAATAAGTGTTGTACATGTTGTATATGTCGTATGGAACTTGAGAAGGAAAGTGTCCGTTTGGTGGATTTGAATTGCTAGCAATGAGTGTGGCATCAAAATGAACGCACAATGTCAAAGTCCCAGGCTACTAGGTGATTGGGGTGACCAGGGCAAGTGGGGGCTCATTGAAGGTGACTGGACACACCAGATCGATGGAGAAAGTGTTGGGGATGTCAGGAGATGATGTGGAACGAGGAGCTGCTAGGATTGTGAGTCAACTGTGAGATGGTGGCAGTGCTGGTGTGGCTGGTCAATATTACAGCCGTTTTCATAATGATAGGCCATCATTTCAGAAATACACATACAGATGGACTTTGAACCTTGACCAGCTGAATCTGCTGAGTGTTACGATTTTGTCCCTTTATTTACATGTCCTCCTTTTTCTCCTCTGTCATCCTTGTCACTTTCAATTGTTACATATACGTGAAGTTCTGGAGTGTATGTTTGAAGTAACTGTCGATGTCGAAGTTGATGATCTCGCTATCCTCTTGAGGACTCGTAGAGGGACCAGAACTAGCGTGTAGATTGCATAGAACTAGCTGGGGAATACATCATACAATGGGCTGTTATAAATACCCAGACAGAGCTGTATAATGAGAGTGGGAGGTGATTGGTGTGCGGTTATAGCACCACAGTCCACTTCTCACTTAGGGCACAGCAACGAAGAGATGTTTCACAATGTGAGACTCACTGTGATAGCAGAGGTTTGTCTTGGTAGAGTATCAGTACCTTGTTAAGGTAGTGTGGTTGTGATAAGATAGGGTTTTGTGTGGGGTGATGACCTCAGTGAGGTCAGAAAGGAAATGAAACCCGGAATGAATTCCGTTACTTCATTGAGTACGTTACATGCTGTTTATATACTATAGATAAAGCGGAGATAGAACTCTAAACATGAGTCTGGTTGACTCATA
>JBBPLU010000191.1:0-37548 GCA_038089935.1 Boletellus emodensis | reverse complement strand
TATTTCCACTCTGCATCGTCGAGCTCGTCGGGAAGCGTAGCCAGTTCGAGTTTTCTGCGGAGGACGTCGAGTTGACCTTCGGGTACAGAGATCGTGAATGCCGTTTCGGTCATGATGGACGTGACAAAGCGGCACCGTCGCACGTATTTTTGTCACGTCTTCGAGATTAAGTAAGTTTCGTGGACCCAAGTGATGGTGCTTTGCAGCTGCCGGGGAGCAGATATCACCTACGATAATAGACATTCTTTGAAAGGCATGTTTCTCTGATTTTGCAAAATGTATGCCTATGGTCATGGAAAGGACGATCAGGACGCACATGATGAATTACAAGACTCAGTGACGGTCAATGGTTCCGCCATGTGAAGTTCGCGAAAGAGGGACTTCGTGATGCTGCCCAGAAAGGCAATATCCCCGGCGTAGCAAGCATTCTAAATTTGGCAGTGTCCTCCATGTCCTCGTTCAGTCGTCTGCTCGCTCGCTCTCCCTCCATCCCCGCGCACCGTCGCCCCGTCTTCCACACGTTTCATCGCTTTCTCATACGGTCCCCATCTCTGCAGAGGCCCTTTACGACGACACCTTACACACGATATGCCCGATGCAGTCCTCCCAGGTTCGGCCCAAAACCAGAACCAAAGAAGCAGGAGACCGCCAGCACCACCAAGCCGCGCGAACAACCCACCCCTCGAGAAAATATTTACACCCTTCCGAACCTGCTGACCGCCTCGCGCATCCTCGCCTGCCCCGCCCTTGGATGGTCCATCTTCAGCGACGATTTTTATCTCGCCACCGGCCTGCTCATATACGCCGGCCTCTCAGACCTCGTGAGTGGCATATACACGTCCATTTTGTGCGCACGTTCGTCGGGCCAAAGAAGATCAGGCACACGAATGCGCTTGTGCTGAGAGAGGAGAGTATTGACTTATACTTTACGCCCGTGTTTCGGATTCTCGGGGAAAAAAAAAGATCGACGGATTCTTGGCGAGGCGGTTCAACATGCACTCCGTGCTCGGTACCATTCTTGATCCTGCTGCAGACAAGGCGTTGATGACCACGCTCACTGTCGCGCTCGCGGCCAAGGGCATGCTTCCCTGTACGTCCACCCGAGTTGTTTTCTCCGCTCCTCATAATTACGACGGTTCACGCCCGCTCTCTGTCCGAAACCAGTGTGGTTGGCGACAGTCGTTATCGGACGCGACGCGCTGCTCAGCCTCTCCGCGTTCTACATTCGTTACACGTCCCTACCCCACCCGGTAAGTGTTCTTGTCCACTACCAGAAAGAGGAGGAAGAGAACCCCGGGTCGATCTTGTTTCATTTGCGTAGAAAACCTGGCAACGTTATTGGGATTTTTCGATCCCTTCTGCAGAAGTACGTCCAACGACCATTAGCAAGGTATGCACGTTGAAGGACTGGCCTGTCGTGCACAATGCCACACTGTTGATCTGTTCACTTCTCTGCTTTCTTTAGTATAACACCGCCGCGCAGCTTGCGCTGATGTTTGGTACGACCGTTGCCCCGATTGGTCCGGCCTTTCTCAGCGCCTATCTCCCCGAGATGCAGTAAGCTCGCCGCGTGGCTGTCCCATCCGATAGTTGGGCTTTTTCAACTGATCATTGATGGTGTCATTGTTTCCTTTGTTAGAATCCTGGTTGCCGTGACCACAGTCTGGAGTGGCTTGTCCTACGTCTTCTCCAAGGACGCGGTCCGGATCATCTCTCAGACGCGCAAACAGCAGCAGCCACCATCTCAGTCGTAGCAATACCTCTCTCTTTCGCTCGGTCCTCTCTTCCGCCTTTGATGCCAAGAATCATAATAGTACATACTACACGACATGCATAAGATACAGACAACGGCCCCAAGGGGCAAGCGTACACGCGCCGACGGGCAAAAACACGACGACAATGAATCCAGGCCGCCTCATCTCTGTTGAGTCGTTGCTCTACGCCGACGAACCTCTTGCAGGGCGTCCGTGATGGCTTGCTTGTTGGCACAGGCTTCTCGCCAAGCGTTGCCCGCGAGTCTTGATAACTAAATTTTGAGATTCCGCGCCACGCAGGGGATCCGGGGGCGTACCTTGCGCGACGAATGAACACGATGCACCAGGCAGCGCTTTTAAAGGCTCGACGCTTCTTCGCCGCGGCGGGCGGACAAGACTTCGGATACCCTATTCGCGATATGCAAGCCAAGATGCGCTTGTCACTTGATCAATTGTCAAGTCAGGTCGAGCGAATGACACCAAGACGTGAGCCCACGGTTACCTTTCTGAGAAGCTCGACAGCAGTACGAGCAGGTATTGCTTTTGGTAGCTGAGGTCGTCCCGCAACGTTGATTCTCGAGTGAACTTGGCCTTCAAGTAATGGATCTGGACGATCAGCCCTTTGCATTCTTTTTTATGTTGCGCCTTCAGTCCGTCAAGTTCGCCTTCATCGACGCTAGACATAGAGGGCATTATAGCGACGGCGGACAAGGACGGGGAGGCACAGCACATACGTGGGACAGACGTGCTGCTGCAGTCTCTTCGTCCTGGCCTTTTGGTGTTCAAGCTGGTCAGTGAGGAGACGGATCTGAGTCTGAGCCTGTTTCCTGGCACGTTCTGCCTTGGTAACCTCCTCCTTTTGCTTCTCCCGTGACCTCTCCTTTTCTCCACGGAGCGCCTTCAAATCGCGACCAAAGATCTCCGCGTCCTTCCGGACGCGCTTCAGCTCGGCCTCGAGCACAGCGATGGTCTTTGCAATGTCCGTCTTCTCCACCACCATTCGGTTCTTTTCTTGCTCTGTCCGATGGAGCTCATCAGCTTGGCTTGCAAGCGCACGTCGAAGCTCTTCGATCTCGGCAAGGTGCATATCCAGCTGTTGCCGTCTGCTTTCATGCGATTTCTGCGACGCCGCGTATTCGTTGCGAAGTTTGTGGGCTCGCTGGCGACGATGTCCAGGAACGTCGGTGGAAGAAGAAATGATTGAAGAAAACCCACCTCGGAGGCCTGAGCATATTTCTGTTGAAGGCCTTTGTGGTCTCGCGCGAGAATCGAACGCTCGTGTCGCAGCTGCTCGATCGCTGACGCGTTTTCGTGCACTTTGGCTTCCAAAAGTCGTGCCTTCTGTTCCGCGTTTGTATTCACTATAGAGGACAGTCAGAAGAAGAGAAATCTTGTTCAAGAGTCGGTCATACCTCGGAGCTCGTTCTCAAGTTCGTGGTTATCCTGCTTGGCTTTCTGCAACTGGTATTTGACATCATCCATATCCTACAGCTTGATGTGAGTGGTAATTCTTTGAAAACATGCGTCAACGTTGTGAATACCGTCTCAGTGCGCTGCAGCTGTCGAGAAACCTCCCCGATTTCGCGTTGTAGACGGTCTTGTTCCGTGGCCATCTTTCTAAGACGCGTCCGTTCTGCCTGCAGCTCTGCTTCAAGGTCGGTGATGACAGCCTTTGCCTTCTCAGCCTCCTACGGATGGAGCGATGTTAGTTCAGGGATGAACAACGCCAGGTAGTGTTTCTACCTCTTGAGTATTCGCTGTCGATCTGCGGCTCTCGCGCTCTGCTTCGACAGCTTTCTTCGCTTCTTGCTTCGCATTGTGCACTTCAATGTTCATGCGATTTGCAGTATCCTGGAGAATAGCCTTTTCACCTACGAGTTGCCGTTTTTCGTCCTTCCACTGTTTCCTCATTGTGTCTAACTGGGCATTCACGTTTTGAAGCTCCTGGCGGAGTGCCTCGCTTGATTTGATGAGGGGTATAGGCAGGTTGGTCAAAAGCTCGCCTTTCGACACGTCCAAGGAGAGAGAACTATCCAAGAGTGTTTAGCATGACTGAAAAGAGGACACCTGCCCCATACCTTTGATCCGCCTCGTAGGTTTGTTGCAGTTTCAAAGGGTCGATCTTTATAAAACATTTCTGGCACCGCAGCTTCTCGAGTCGATGAAGCCGTCTCTCCTCCCTCCTCTCCAATCTCGCAACCTCGTTCTCAAGCGATACGATGGTGGAACGTGCATCCTCGAGGTTCTTGGTAAGTTCTACAACGTCAAGACCTGCCTCTTGCAGTTCGTCCAATTTCTGATCGATGTTCTCGTTCGCCCTGTCGAGCTCTGTCTGCAACCTCGCAATCTCTGTTAGTAGCGGTGAGACGCTTGGGTCGCCTGCAGTGGTCGCATTCAACCACGACAGCTGTCAAGGATCATCAATCTTTGAATTCGACCCTGAAATGACACTGGCACCGTACATCTTTGAGCGGTGCTCCAGGCGTCTTGGGCGTCTTGAGACTCAAGGAAAGAACACGTCGGTGGATTGGAGAGATGCCGGCGCTGTTGGCGACTCTATGTGGGGTCGCCGCCTCCGGGTTGCTGCTTTTTAGCGCTCTAATCCGCTCTAACAAATCGTCCTTTTCGTGTTCCAACGCTTCGATCCTCATGTCCTTGGCCTTATCGATGGCTCGTCGAGCAGGAGACTGCTGAAGGAGGGCGGATAACCTCGCGATCTCTTTATTGGCCTCGTCCAGTTCGGCCTCGAGAGCTTCCTCGGCTTCGTGATTGCTTGGCGGGTTGGCGACTGCTAGGTCTCGCTGCTTCTCTTGCTCGCGTTCCAAAGTGGCCACTCTGCCCCGTAACTCAGCCATCCTTTCTTCATCAGACCTCATCTTTTCTTCTGCAGCTTCCAATCCCTCTTCCATCTGTCGAGCAAGTTCTGTCGCTCTGTCAGCCTCTTTCTGAAGCCTCTCTATCCGATCGTTGGCGTGTTCCTCCTCTACCTCGTACTGATCGACGCGGTCCTGCGCACGCGCAAGCCGTTCCTGGAGATCCTTGACGCGTTCCGCAGCGTTTTCTTCCAGTTCGGCGATATACGACTTGAGCGACCGTAATTCTTCTGCGGTCTCCTTGTCGCCCTGTACTGCGCATCGCTGGAGCTCAGCTAGCTTGTCCGATTTAACTTGCAGCTTCCCTTCGAGACGATCGACGTCGGTATCGCGCTCACGAAGTTCTCGTTGTAGCTCGGATACTCTTGCTGTCGCCCGCATGACCTCGGTCCCCACCTCGCTGAGCTGGCTGTGGAAATCCTCTTCAGCAAGCTTGTTCGACAATTTCTCTTCCTTCAGCTCTTGCTGGAGTCCATCTGCCCTTCGACGAAGCGTATTTCTCTCCTCCTCAAACTCTTTGATTTGTGCCCTGACAACTTGGAGGTCACTGCTGAGCGCGCTGATCTTCATGTTGGCCTCTCTCAAGGCCCCACCGAGCTCCTTGCCACTCTCTAGGGCGCTGTCCGCCTTAGTAGCGCGTTCGAGAGCAAGGTCACGCTCTGTTTCCAGACGACCTCGAACCTTCTCTGCCTCGCGTCTAACCTTTTTGATTTCTTCAGCAGCCTCGATGTGTTCTTCCTCTGCTCTCTCTGCACGTTCAAGGGCAACGTCGCGCTCCGCTTCCAAGCGATCTCGAACCATCTCCGCTTCGCGCCTCACCTTGATGATTTCGGCAGCAAATTCGTTGTGCTTGCTTTCCATCTCTCCGGCACGCCCCACGGCAAGGTCGCGCTCTGTTTCCAGACGATCCCGAATATTTTCCGCCTCGCGCTTGATTTTGTGGATTTCCTCGACAAGTTCGGCGTGCTCTCCCTCTGCTTCTTCAGCACGCTCGAGGGCAAGATTACGTTCTGCTTCCAAACGATCTCGAATTTTCTCGGCCTCGTGTTTGATCTTTTCGATGTCTTGCATGGCTTCAGCGTGCTTGCCCTCCGCTTCTTCGACCCTCACTTCCAGCTCAGTGACGATCTCCGAGACTCCCCTCTCCACCTCCGCCATTCGCTCCCGCCATCGTTCTTTGTCTCTGGTCCGCTCGTTACGTTCCTTTTCCAGCTCCTGGGTCATCTGATCCTTTTCCACCGTTATTTGTTCAAGGCCTTCCGTCATCCTCTGGATAAGTGCTTCCATTTCGAGCCTCTCCTCAGCCCATCCGTCCGCATCAGACTCCTCCTCCACGTCACCCAGTGCGCCCCCAGCACTCATCCGCCTTCTTCCTGCACTCTCGATGCTCAGTCGTGGTCCCTGCTTGACTTCTTCGTACTTTTGTAACCGCGCAACGAGGTTAACATTCTCTTCCTGCAGCCGGCGATTCAGTCCGTGCAAGTACGTATTCAACTTTTGCGCATCGAAGCGACCCATCTTGCCCCGTTCGCCGAGACCCACTGCAGGGTCATAAGAGGTATTGGCGCGAACGTGGGTCACCAGATCTTGCGAGGACGTGGTCGAGATGACAGATGCCTTTTCGCCCACATCGTCATAAGGGGCAAGATTGTCTCCGTCTGCAGCCTCTGACATATCGCCCTCGGGCACGTACGCCTGCGTGAGGGGGTGTGACAGGCGACCCCGCCTCGGACGGGGTGTTATTCCCACAAAGGCCCTGTGCATTGTGGGCCCCGGTGTGGCTTGTCCGTCTTCCCCTGTTTCATCCGAGACAGGAAGCACGCTCAGACGCCGGTAAGGGTGTGGTGTGGAGGCGACTTTCATGCGGGGACGGGCCGTGGAGTTGATGACTGAGAGAAGGAATGATCTTCTGCGTGTGTGCGGTGTGAGTGGCTCTGCATCCACCTCGGTCTCTTCTTCGGTATATAGTTCCTGCGGCGGCGGCGGAATGTTGAACCGCGCACGGGGGCGTGGTGCAATTGCGGGGGTCGGTGTAAACGCTGCCGATGGCGCAGGAGAGGAAAATGCGGTCGATGGAGCGATTGGGGAACGAGCAGGCTGGATTGTACGGTCCACTGCATAACTCGGATCAGAGGACGCAGACGAAAATGTGGGTTCCCTATCTGAGGTGCGCTCATCATCGCCATTAGAGGTTTTCTCGGGTTCGCTCTCAAACTGTTCTTCATGCGCCAGAGGTGACGCATCCTGGCCTTCGTCACTCGTTCGCGAGAGGTGCTCGTCGGGTGGTTGTACAACCACATTTGGCAGTGAAGCGGCCGCTGGCGAACCGCTTGGCGACCGGGGAAGCGGTACATGGATGCCTGGGATGGGCGACTCTGGTTCTCTGGGTAGCAGAATGGAACGATTGCTCCGAGGAGTAGAATTGGGTGGAGAAGATGCAGAGGAAGACGTCGAACGCGAGAGGGATGGCGTACGAGTACGAGTAAGAGGCCGACGCAGAGAGATATTGCGATACTTGTCAATGGGAGAAGGCTGTGTCGATATGTTATACCGAATGACAATTCTAAAACAGGTAAAAAAACTCGCCTGTGGTTCAGTGCGCAGAGAAACCGAGTAGTCATATGGCGCGCCTTTCTTCCTCGGGGTGGGTTCCAGTGGTGGTAACTCCGGAGATAAAGGAGAGCTAGCCCGACTGACTGACTCTAGGGCATCCACGAGGGACATATCCTCGGCCTCGTCGCTCTCTGGTGGTGGCAAGTAAGCCTCCGGGACACTGTTGGTACTCTTCTCTGGGGGTTCCTCCCGGTCCGTGTTCTCCTCCGATCCATGAGGCAGTGAGGTGATAGTGCTCACGTCAAAGCTTCTCTGAGCGACTCGACCGAATGACCGCGAGGTTGACGACTTTACGGAGGCGGAGCGAGATGCAATCGAGGTTGCAAAGCGAACGGTGCTGGACGTGCTAGATTGCAGACGGATAGTGGCAGTGGCATTGTGGGAAGAGGCGGCTGCTGGCGTCGAGTGTACAGGTACAAGGTCGTTATCGTCATCCGTGGTCGTTTGATCGGATTCGGTGTCTGGCACAGCGGAGTGCTCGAATGCAGGCAACGAAGGCAGCGATGACGGCTCTCTCTCGTCCTCTATTCTGCGCCATATTCGTGACGGCGTTTCATACAGAGCCATGCTACGAGACGCACTAAACCTGCGACAAAATTCTGTGAGTTCGCTTCAACAACACGTGTGGGTACGAAAGAAGAGTCGACAAGGTCACGCGTTCCGTTGCTTTCTGTCACGTGACCGCGTCGCTCACTACACAGCTCGATCAACGTTGCGCACCAGTGCAAGACACGGCTACTTACCCAGCAAAAAAAACGTTGTTGCCATGTACAGTGGCCAGATATCCGTACGAGCCAAATCCAAGGAATGGCACGGATTCTGAGTCGGTTATCTAGCATGTCGGGTCATCTTTTCGAATCAGCTTGAAAGCCATGATCGAAAAATGCAAACAGAATCATGGATGCGATTTTCTAGCTCGTCAGATACAACAGCAACACATACTGTATCTTTCAGAATACAGACAAACATACACGACACAAGACAGCCCCTTTCGAGTGTCTCTATCAGATGTACATAGACAAGATACACTTCAAATAGTTCGATAAGGTTTGATGTCCAAATGGATCTGACGAAAAGGCTCGATAGTGCAAGTCAACGCGGAACAAAGGCACGCACAACGGATATAATATCGTTTATGGGAGTCGAAAGTTGTCTTGCGTACTCTTGCATCTTCCTTGGCGCTCTGTCCCGGCAGTTCTGGCAACTACCAGCCCTCCGTACCATGCCCTCGATCCACTCCGCATTCATCAACGTCTCCGCACATGGTCGTATCCGCAACGCGTCAATGACGCTATCTTGATAGCCTTTTACAGACAGACGTGGTAGTCCATTCTTCCTGCAGAGTTTGCAGTCGAGTGGTGGGGGTGGAAACAGTGACCAGAGCCGAACAAGTTGAGACATGGCTTGGCTGCAACTCGCGTGGTATTTGACCAAGAGCTGGTAATCCGAACCGGATATAAAGTCTAGTTCGGCAACGTACGCATGTTCCGAGATTGCAAAACGTAGCATGTACCGCGCGGCAACATTTGTCTCCGCTTCTGCCCTGTACCGGCATGCGATGGCGAACACGCGCATGGGCTCCTGTTCTAGGAATTCGGGGGCCGCTATCATCTTGACGACGAATTTGCCCACGCACTTCATATCGTACTTTTCCGCAGCGTCTAGAACCGACATGACAGTGTCTAGGTTTTCCAAGACGGGGAGTTGGGTGTCATAGACGGGGGAACAGAGACTGAGTAGCTTATGCAAAACGTGGCTCTTCTCGCTCACGGGTATAACGGGAAGTCCACTGTCGAGCGGACAAGGTTGTGGCAGTGCGAACATGTTTGCGAAGAAAGGAGATGCCAGCGATAGAAGCAGCTTGTAGAAGCGAAAGTCGACATTGTCTGAAGTCCGAAGGATCACGTCTGCACTGGACCGATTGAAGGGAGCTGCCGCGTCGACTGGATCTAGACACCCAGGCTGCTCCTCGAGCTCAGGCTCGCTGGTGTGCGTTGGAGTTTCGGGCTCGAGGTTTCGCGAGCAGAGGAGAGGAGATCCAGACATGATGGGGGTGAGAGCGAACAGAGGTGCTCGCGCGTTACATGGACTGGTGAAGCCGAACAGGGGAAGTCGGTAACGCCGCAACGATCTGGTTCATCTCACGACTGTCAGCTACCCAGCGCTTAGCACCCAGCTCTGCCTCGCGCAATATTCAGATCATGTCTCGCAATAATTCGGTGACTCTGCATCTGTGGTCGCTAGGCACACTACAGGTTTGTGCCTTGGTTACTAACCCGCCAACTACTCGTTCCCATGACGCCAAGATTCATCAATTCATCTACTACAAGCAAGACATCACAAGTGTGGGTGCACCGGCTTTCCCCCCGCGAGAACTGACCATGATATCAAGCCCAAGTGAGTCATTTTTGGTTCGGGCCATTCGACGGCCACATGTCACCCATGCCTATAATGATATCCCAAGAGGAACCTGCATGGAATATTCCGTCAAAGGGTTAACAATGAACAAAGAGCTATGGACTCACACCTGCCACCGCCTCGTCGACTGCCTCCGCAAATCTCTGTACGAAATCTGACATACAAGGCTGCGATTTTTGTCGGCAGAACGTACAGCCTTCCGCGCTTTCCAGTGCTTTTTGCACATTCCGATGCACGGCAGCGGCGCAGGGAGTCTCTTGTAACATGGCCAGGGTTTCCTCCATATACTCTACCCACCAATCTCGTGCGTACACTCCGTGCATTACGAAGCGTGTATCTGCTCGTTGTGCGCACATACAGAAATTTGTCCACCATCTAAAGAAGCCGTAGCTTTCTTTTTCCTGGAGCCAGGTAAGATTATTCCCAAGTGCCAGGACTGCGCGTGTGCATTGAGTTCGGTAGGCCGCGAGATCTCGAAAGTCGCCTTGGCTGACGTACTCCAACGTCATCGAGTTGGCAGGCGGTGCTGGCTGACGCAGGAGGTATGTTGCTGCAGCCGTCGCTTCTGGTTCGTAACGAAAGCGGCGCGCGATGGCGAACGCGCGCAGCGTTTCTTTCTCCAGAATCGACGGTTCAAGCAACGTTCTGCGAATCCTCCGCTCCACCTCTGCCATATCGTACTTGATGGCTGCCTCCAGGACCCTCTCGATATCTACCGCATTTTCTAAGCGGATGGCGTTAACGATGGTCTTGGGGTAGCAGAGTCTCAGAAGCATATCCAGCACCCGGCCGTTTTCGGTGACTGAAATTACTTCAAGACCATGATACGTTTCCTCGTCTCCACCATGTTCCCGGGGCCGGGGGAGGTCGAACATGGTGTCGAAGAAGGGTGATGCGAAAGCGAGCAAACAGCGGTACGCCCGGAAATACACGTGATCGGATGAACGGAGGACAATGTCCGCTTTCTTGGAATCGAATGGAGCTGGTGCGTCTCTACGCATACCGCGGGCTGAGGATGGTGGTAGTGGCAGCACTAAACCAACTGTTTGAAATTTATGTCCTCTACTCACTTCTCGAGCCTGAGAAAATAACTACAGTAAATTGACCCCTTCGAGGGGCAATTGCGTTTGTCTTATAAGACCTTATAAGGCCCTTGCCAGGTGAAATTAAGGTGGGTCCTGTGACCGATCAGCGTGACACCGGGTGTGGATAGGAAATTAAGGGTCCTACCAAAAATGAAACAGTCAAAGCGCACCCCGGAGGGTTCAGAGAGCCACAGGGACAAGAACAACGTCGGCGTGGACCAACGGCAATTGTTTGATAATGCTGTCTACATTTTCTTTCTCCTGCTAACTGAAAGCGTAGTTTACAACAACTTGATGCTAGTCGAATTTAGCTACCTGTGTTGTATGAACATGCGATACACTTCGAGGGCTTTTATCACGCAAAATCACGACTTTAACCCTGAGGTTGGCTGGATCTGCCTGTAATGTGGTGCGTGTCTGCGATAACGGGCACGGGTAAGGTCCGGGTAAAGACCCCGGTGCGAGGGGAGAGTGCGAGGGTCGCGGTGGAGGGTGCGTGCAACGCGTGTTGACGGCTGCAACAGGCAAGCACTCAGTAAATCCGGGTGTCCAGGTCGGTGGCGAACGCCCAGGTGGTTGTCTAGACGAGTGGCGGAGTCGAGCCTCCAATCGAGCATCGAGTATTCAGTGGATGGGGGCGGCGGGGAACGAGACAGCAGGTGGCACCCGTACACGTAGTGGTGGTAGTGGATGTCGATGGATCAGGTGCACGACGAGATCAAAATCCACATCCGATACGCGACGCGTGGAGAAGCCGGGTCTTCGGGGGCAACCTCGACGAGAGCAACAGGCACGTGTGATGGGGGCACGTGATCGTCAAAGAAACGGAGTGCCACGACGGGTGTCGAACGGACAGGATGCGTCTTGTTTCCGACAACGACATAGCAATAGTTCCCCAGGTCGTCGAAAACCGCCCATCATGCATCATGTTTTGAGTTCAGTGAGGACCTTGGGCTGATCCGCGTAGAACATGAGTAGCGCGGCGTCGGCAGCGCAAAAGAAGGCAGCGGATAGATTCAAGAACCACTCTTGCCCCGCGGTATCCTGGCATGTATACATGGTAATACACAGCAAGTGAATGTGGATCATGTCATGCGTCAAGAGTAAAATACACAAATATGTTGAGATCAATGTGATCGAGCAAGCATTCACGTCAAGCATACAGTATATGGTCCCCTTCTGAGATAGATATACGGCACGATGTAAATGGCCTATCATTCGTCCTCTTCATCTTCGTATTTAAGAATAGCATCTAGTAATTGGCTGCTACAGCCAACATCCGAGTGCCGCTGTGTTCGCTGTCTCTTGATAAACTGTGATGCCTTTTCGTCTCTGCAGGGTAAAGGGGGCAGGATGCGTTTCGGTCCTAGCAAGCGACTGGGCAGAGGACGTATCGGTCTCGGCGGCTTCAAATCCCGGAGGGACACCAGGCATTCTTCTTCTTTTGGGAGGATTTCTCGGGAGGTATCCAAGTTCTGACTACTCCTATGGCCCGCGTCGTCGTCACTACGAGGAACATGATGTCGGTTTGAGCGCGAAGCTAGCATTCAGGTGCTCACCGCAGTCGGGCCTCCCGGTATTTCTTCTTCAATATGTCATATTTCTTGCGTAGATCGTTCGCTTCTTGTCGTGCTTGTTCCTCTTGTTCGGTGATGGTTCGCCTCTCAGATGCCATGGTTTCGAGTCTATCCTTGTACTCTGCGTGGCGTCGGCGCAAGTATTCATTCTCCTCAGAGACGGTATTAAAACGTTGCGTCAAGAGTACAATTTCATTTCTCAGTGCGGCGACAGAGGGGACGTCCATGTATATTCTGCGGACAGAAGGCAATATGAAATCATGATACTTCTGGGGAACGAACGTAAAGTCAGGCGTTGCTGAAAGAGGGTCAGTGATGCTACGGGTAAAGTGTAATATATCGGAACCTGTGTGGAATGGCTTGCGACAGGTCGGACATGTAGACTTGAGCGCGTCTGTCCCAGAGCTGATATGGCCGCGAAGACACCTTTCGCAGTGGACGTGGCCTACCACAGTGAGTTGTGGAGACACAGGATAGACGCAGAACACACCACATGGGATCGAAACGGGATTGCGCAGTGCATCAAGGCAGATACCACAGTCGGCCATTGGGACCAGGATGGGAGGGATGGGATGGTTGGACGCGACTATGCAGGCACGTGATCGCGTTCCGCGGGTCCAACAAATGCAAATACGGACCCAGCCTGCAGCCTGCAGCTGTTCGGCCCGCGTTGCAGCGGTCCGATACTTTTGCTGAGGCCAACAGACAGGCCGTCACGATCTTTACTCTTGAATATTGAATGTCAAGTCCACACAACTCTCCCTCTCCCTCTCCTCGTCCACTGTCCCGGTCTTCGTCTCGCGGTTCATTGCGTTCTGCACGTGCGCCAAGTCCCTCGCTCTCTCTCAAGGGTCTCAACGATCCAGGTATTTCTCAACATCGTTCATTGTGAGCCGTTTGTCACACCCATTCCATCTGGTTCGTTCTTTTCCGTGCAGTGGCTGTCCGGAATCAGATGTCGACTTTGAAGCATTCTATCCGACAGCAACAGGCTCAATTACATAGTCTAGAGAATATTGTTCTACGTGGACCGCGACCGCTTCCTCTTGGCTTCATGGCATCCTCCAACCATGTATCTCACCCTTCCGACGATGTCCTCGACATCACTTCTCCTCCTTCCTCTTACAACGCGAGTTTTACAACCCCCAAAATGAGGCGTAGATCTAGTTTTGATATATTGCATGGACTGGCCGGTCGTGACTCTAATCTCCCACTGCCTCGCCGCGAGAGCGCCACGCCAAGCTTCAAAACAGAAGGCATCCGCGAGGGCGTCCCAATGGACTTTGTGGGCTTCGCAAACAACAGAGATCCCATCAAGCGGATTTCCAGCCCTACTCGCACTCTCAGCCGTATGTCGTTGCCAACCAAAGGCTAGAGGTCTTTCACTGACCGAAGATTCAATCACGTTAATGAATGTTATTTCACTAGGCATACCCGTCGCGTCAGTAGGTCAGCCACTCACTTGCACGGCACTGGAATGCTTTCCCTCATCTACATTCAAATTTGTTCGTAGGGAATGCTCGCGCGCTGACCGACGATGGTTTATCTCCGCTCCTAAACCGCGCCTCCCTTCAAACACCACCCCCTGTAACGCCAATAGATCCAGGTGTTGCCAATGACTCCGCGAATTCAAACCCTACGTCCGCTTCTCTTCAAGCTCCAGCGTCTCCGAATCGTCGGTTCTCACTTACTCCAGGTGGAACCTCAAAGGTTCTGGCCGACCTTCAAACAGGTGTCATCAACGCGAAAAATGCTCTCGAGAATACAAGGACTCAGCTTCGTCTATCACAGCGTACAGTTGCACAGCTAACGCGTCAGACGGAGGATTTGAAAGAAGGACGAGAACGGCTGCGGCTGGAGAACGAAGGCCTCAACAATGTCGTCGCACGCAAAGAGCGGCTACTTCAAGAGGTATATGTTCCTATTAGATACGCCGCAGTGTCGTGCTCATTCTTTCGGAGGTTCTGGAGAGAGCTCGCAAGGCGGAAGCAGAAGCTGCTGCCCTGAAATCTCAGCTCAAGACGGAAACGACCACGTCGAAGCGATCGCTACGCGAGATGGAAGCGGCCCTTGCGGAATCGACTGCGCTGTCTCAAAAGTCCGAACGAGAGTACATCACGTTGCGCGACACAATTAAAAGCATGACGGAAAGTTGGAAACACGACACAGACCGACTCAAAGACGAGATGCGGAAACGGGAAGACAAAGTGAAGAAGGAGGCGGAGGCCATTGGCAAGAAGTACAAACAACTAACAGAGGAGATGAAGGCTGTTCAGCAGGCGCAAACGAGGGTGCAAGATCTCGAGAACGATGACACCAAGATTCGGAAGGAAATCGAGGACGAGATTCAACAAGAGATCAAGCGCCTCAAATCACAGGCCGAGGAGCAATCTCACCGTAGTGACCAAGCCGTTGAAACTGCCCAGTAGGAACCGTATTGAACGAAGAGCGATAGATGCTGACAGATGATAATTAGGACGCTCGCTACAGAGCTGGCGCGGCTGCGCCGACTAATACAATCGGGTGCCGGATCACCACCACACAGTGACTTGGAAGATGCGAGCTTAGGCTTGTAGGTCTACTTTTGTCCCATCTACGTGGCTCTGCTGCTCGTGGACGGTTGTCAATCTATGTATCCCATACACTCATTTTCATATGCATGCGGTCGTGCTTTCCTGTTCCATACCCTTGCTAATTATTAAATGACGATAATTCTACTCTAATCTGACTGATTTCATAGCGGTTTTCATTTCGATGCGATGCGGAAAATGCATATAAAAATTTTGTGCCTCGGGATCTACCGGACGGGGACCCCGGGCGCGCCTGAGTGGGTCACAAGCTGAGTAAGCGCGGTTAGCTTTTGCTTGTGACCCACTCAGGCACGTCCGGGGTCTCCGTCCGGTAGATCCCGAGGCACGATTTTTTTAATATGCATTTTCATTTTCGGCAGTCGGACGGTGGCTAGTGCCGCATTTTCCGCATCGAAATGAATGACCGCTGTAATCAATCAATCACGTGTTAGCAGTCATTCCCGGATTCGGTTCCTGCCCGGCTCTGTCCCGGGACTACATAAAGACTGTTCCAGCGCAGCAGTCTCAGGCACACCCCCGCCGTCCCCGTTCACTAACCATGGCCACCATCACAACTCCCATAACGGAGATGTTTGGGATAAGGCATCCCATTCTGCTTGCGGGTAGATGCTATGTAAATCAATAGTTGTGTTTGTGCGGCTGATCATTCCATTCAAACCAGGTATGAATGTAGCCGCTGGGCCAGAGCTTGCAGCAGCGGTCACGAATGCCGGTGGGTTAGGAGTCATCGGTGGTCATGGGTACACCCCCAAGGTGCTGCGGCAACAGGTACGTGCGAAAGTGGTAATTCAAGCGCCGGCAGCTCACGAGGGCTGTCCATCCAGATCAAGGCCATTAAGGCGGACTTGAAAGACCCCAACGCTCCTTTCGGTGTCGACCTCCTTATCCCACAAGTCGGAGGAAATGCACGCAAGACGAATGTATGTCACATTCTGTTCCCTGGCAGGTGTCGCTCAGGTGGTCTATCAGTATGACTATCAAAAGGGGCAATTGAATGAGCTCCTCGACGTCATTATCGAGGAGAAAACTGCCCTTTTTGTCTGTGCTGTCGGTGTCCCACCTCCACATGCAGTTGAGAAACTGCACCAGGCAGGGATACCCATCATGAACGTGAGTGACACCAGATGTCAGGCGATCGTGTTGGAACATCATGTTCCTGTAGATGGTTGGACATCCAAAACACGCTGCCAAGGCACTCGCTGTGGGTGTCGACCTCATCTGCGCCCAAGCCGGCGAGGGTGGCGGACACACCGGCGACATCCCGGCGACGATTCTCATTCCTGCGTGCGTGGATGTTGTCAGGGGGCACAAGTCACCGTTGACAGGAAACCCTGTATATGTCATTGGTGCTGGAGCCGTGTATGACGGTCGGAGTCTTGCGGCTAATTTATCTTGGGGAGCGCAGGCTGTATGGGTGGGAACGAGGTTTGTGGCATCCAAGGAGGCAGGCGCCCCGAAAGCGCACAAGGAGGCTTTGCTGAGCGCAGGTTATGAGGATGCGGTGACGACGTTGATTTACACCGGCCGTCCCCTGCGAGTACGCAGAACACCCTATGTAGATGATTGGTACGTTCGTTTCTGCCTTGCTTAGGTGCGATCATTCACGTCATTCTCTAGGAATAATAATCGGCAAGAGGAGATCAAGGAGTTGACGTCGAAAGGTATCCTACCTGCTGGTCATGATCTCGAACAGCACCCCGAGAAATCAATCGAGGCTCGGCCATGGCTAATTGGACGCGTGGCTGCGCTCATTGATGAAGTTCTTCCTGCACAACAGATTGTGGACGATATGGTATCAGACGCAATAAGGATTTTGCAGCGGAACGCTTCGCTTATCACAGTCAAGTCGAGGTTATGATTGCTTGTTGACGATCGCAGTAACTGGGACATGGGTCGTACAAATTTTGGCTGTATTCTTGTTGTGTCTTGTGCATGTTTACTACTGCCAAGGCGAATGTCAATTTTTGCATTCTTGAACAGATCAAAGATCTTGGCGTATCATCATCACGTGCGCGCTTGCGCGTGGAGCACTGGAGGTCCACGTTGACGCGACCTCCGACAGCCTCTTAACCCAGGCCTCAGTGAGGCCAAAGGATACAGAATGTCCCTTCCAAGTACACATGAGCTCCAGGGTGTTATCGTGGATATGCTCTCCAGTGCGCGAGACGACGGTCGGCTCAGGTAAGCACCCTATCCGCAGCGCAGGAGCAGCCTCGTGTGTTTTCGACGTTCAATGACGTGCTCTTTACGTCCAGCCAACTGACCGTGCGTATCGTGCGTCAGCGATTGGCGACGCATTTCGATCTCGAAGAGGATGTTCTGAATGAGCAGACGTACAAATCCTTCATCAAGGCCACCGTACATGCAGCCGTGGTGAGACACCCCCCCCTTGTTCTTGGTCGCTACCGCCGTTGTTGCTGTGTGCGTCTGTGCCTATGATGTACCTGGGGCTGACGTGTGGGATCAGAACAGCCTCCAGAGCGCGTCAGAAGAGCACGCGGAGGTTCCGCCACGCAACGTGGTCAAGAAGGAAAAGGCAAAGTCGGACGGTGCGGCAAAGACAGGCGTGCGCAAACCTAGGGGGGTGCGTACCGGCCCTCTCGCATTGTCCTGTCTGTCTAATCGCAGGCGAACATTGACACAGAAAAAAGCGCCAGAGGCAACCCGTTCGTCTGAAAGTGAGGCACTGTCTCTAAAGAAAGCTTCTGTGCGTTCGAAACCATCCAAGGTGAGATCTCTCCCGAGACTGACGTGACGTGGCAACTGAACTGTCGATCAGCCAGGCAAGTTGGGTAAAGCGCCAAAGAAACCAGAGAGCGAAGCCAAACTCAAGTCCAAGGTGGGTTCGTCTCGGGCATCATCTCTTCGTTTGTCGTGTGCGAGCTGTGAGCGCCAGGCTATTGTTGAATCATCCGGCGATGAGGCTGCGCCGAGGTCAGCCCGTTCTCCAAAGAAGCGGGCATCTGCAAAGTCGTTGCCAAAACAGACACAGGCATCTTCATCTAAGGTGGTATCTCCACCGTACGACCAATCCACCGCTTACATCAATGCACAACAGAAGATGAACGACGACTCGGATGTCGAAATAGACTCCGTTGACCGTCCTGTCCCGTCCGGGTCTAGTGCCAGGTCACAGGGTGCGACTGAAATGCTGGAAGCGTCGGTCTCGAAGACCAAGGGATTGACTCGAGATCCTGTAAGTGTTTATTTTGTGCTGAAGTTGGAGTCTATTGACATGATACAGATGGAGTCTGAGCTATCTTCTGTCGTTGATGAACCACCAAAGAAGCGACAGAAGAAGCAGGAAAAGGTGTGTTTTATGTTCAATTCGTTATCCATCAAAGATTCAACCGTAACAGGAGCCCGCAAAATCTCAAAAAGACGAGAAGACGAAACGAGGGAAGAAGGAAGCTTTGTCTAAAGATGAAGAAACCGTAAACAAACTCAAGGTAAGGTGTGCGCGTATCAAGCATCCTGGGTCAACGACACTTCTTGCAGGGTATAGTGGTTGCTTGTGGCATACGCAGGGTCTGGAAGAAGGAATTTGAAGGACTGGATAAACCATCACAACAGATCAAGCGACTTCACGCGATCCTTGGTGATCTCGGGATGACGCCGCGATATAGCCTTGACAAGGCGAAAGCCATCAGGGAACGAAGGGAACTAGCGCAAGAACTCGGTAGGCAACCCCACGTGGCCTCCACATTCTACTGATTTGATCATCGTGTTCAGTGGACGTGCAGGAGTTTGAGAAGGCGACAAAGAGACGTAGAAAGGCAATCCGTAATCCATCCGAGTCAGAAGAGTCTGCGGACCAAGGAGATAGTGACGTGCACGTACCAGTGACAAAAAAGGTCGGTGAGCGAGTAATACCGCACTCGGATAAAAGCCAATGCCATCTCTCTAGCAAAACGCTCGGGCAAGCATCATGGCTTTCCTACAAGACCAAAGCGAAGAAGAGTGACCTTTCGAAGCAATTCTTAAGACTCGTACACAGCACCAATTTGACGCAGCTTTTTCCGAGTTTGAGGCAGACGATGTAATGGATTTCATACGACGGCTGCATACTCCAGGATTCAATACTAGCTTGCCTTTGTTTAACCTTTGGACCTTATGATACCAGTTTGTCTCTTCTCTGCAGATTGAAATCTAGGCGAATCTGTACGCAAAATATCAACAGCGAGTCTTGCACAGGTGCTAAATGCGACTTACTTGAGACACTATCATGTCCACTTTTCCGACTAACAGGTTGGAGAAGCTCCGCATGCCTTCTGAGACGTTGGCAGAACAAGCTGGGCAGTTACGTTGTTTCAAGTTTTGGACCACCTTTGTGACGAGGTTCTCTAGGTGCCGCAGTCATCCTGCATGGTTTGTCTTGCACTGCCACGAAGGTCTCTTCTATGAAATCCTCCCACCGCTGGGGTGACTGGGATTCGAATAGCCGGGACCTTGGTGCAGGCGATCTTGGGCACCTCCTTTTTATGGTGTTTTGATTGTTTCCATTTCTTGGGGGTTTTCGCTGATCTGTCGGAGTGTTCCCCCAGCAAACTACACTCACTCTTGTCTGTTTCCGTAGTGAGATTCGATCCACGATAAATCATCTTTCGAAGCACGGACAGCATCCCCACACTCTCGATGATGGGTGAGTAATGCAAGCAGATCGGCAGCCGTGATGAGGTTGACCTCTTTGAATCACAAAGGGACCAGTGGTTGCGTTAACGTGCACTTTGCAACAAGCAGCGTCTCCTCCCACAACTGTCCCCGGCATGCGACCGCAAAACATCGGAGAGGTTCGGTCGCGAGGATCTTGGGGTTCGAGAGCATGCGACGGACCCTTTTTTCGATCGCGTCGAGAAAAAACTTTTTGGCAGCTTCGAGGACGCGGATGACGTCCTCGGAAGCTTCGAGATGTGGATCGCTGACGAGACTGTCTGGATAACAAAAGCAGAGGAGGGCATTGAGTGTCTTGCCGTCTTCCGCCATTGGTACGACCACCAGACCGTCTTCTGTCTCCCGTCCCTTCCTCGCTCGGGTAGATTGGCAGATTTCGAAGAGGGCCTCGAAGGACGGGGATGCGAGGGAGAGGAACAGCTTAAGGACACGGAAGTCGTCGTCGCCTGACGAACGCAAGACAACGTCTGCTTTTGGGTGGTCAAAGGGTTGGTAGAGGCACTCGGTATCGTCGAAGATATATGGCGGCTGATGTTGACCGGTCAGCGTGTCAGAGCGACGAGCGAGAACTCACTGGAACGATATGTGGAGAGACAGGATTCTGAGTTAAAGGTCGACCTGTCAGGCCTTCAGGTCCAGGCATCCTCCATTCACCCGTAGATTTTTACGAGTCGGACGCAATAAAAATACAAGCAGCAGCACGTAGGCTTCTATAGCTAGCAAGCGGATCGGACGGATACAGCAACGTGATCCATTTTGACGAGCACTCCGCAGACGTTAGCGCATTCCGACACATCATCAGAAATTCAGGTCCAACTCGATCTGTCGAGAAACTCTGTCCAGACCCAGGGGCTTGTTCACGACAATACGACCCACCTGAGAAACGGTTGCCTCTATCTTCCTCTCGAACATGTCCACAAAGTCGCGCATCCCTTCGGTGATCTTCAGAGAGCAACCTTGACAATTCTTCGTTTTAACCACCTGCATCGTCTTTTGCGCCAAGACCTGTACTGTTGCTTTACATGGCCTGTCTCGTAATTCCGTGAACGTTTCCTCCATGAAACCATCCCACCATTGGAGCGAGCGGTAATTGACCCGGAATAGCTGGTATCTGGTTGTATTTGCACTTTGACACTCGCAGTCACGTCGGCCAGACAACCATTGGCAGGCCTCTGCGCTCCCATAATGAGATGTGATCCACGAGAGATCGAGCCTCAGTGCATACACAGCATCTCCACACTTCCTGTGGTAGGTAAGCAAGGAGAGCAGATCGCTTGCACTGATCAGTTCGATTTCTTCAAACCATGACGGGATGAGTGGTTGTGCCAGTGTGTATTTTGCAGCGCGTAGGGTCTCCTTCCGCAACCGTCCTCGATGTGCGATTGCAAAAGACCGAAGAGGTTCTGCCTTAAGGATCTTTGGATTTGCGACCGCCTGGCGAACCTTGTTCTCGATGGCATCAAGAGAGTATTTCCTCGCTGCCTCGAGAACGTCCAGCACATCCTTTAGTACCTCTATGTTGGGATCGTCTGTCAAGGTGCATGGGTAGCAGAAGCGGAGAAGAGTATCGAGGGTCTTGCTGTCTTCCGTCACGGGGATGACAGCGAGACCATCCCTGACCTCCTGTTCCTCGCTCGAGGCACGGGTAGGCTGAGGGACGTCAAAGAGGGTTTCGAAAAACGAGGATGCGAGAGAGAGGAAAAGCTTAAAGACACGAAAATCAACATTGTCTGATGAACGCAAGATGATGTCCGCTTTTGCATGATCAAAGGGCGCAGCAGCGCAGGCAGTGTCTGTTGTAGGCATTGTTGGTGATTGTGTAGCCATCTGGTGTCGTGGATATGTGGAACCCTGGCAGGTCCGGGGATGCAGCGAGAGGGCTCGCTGGGAGGGCGAAGTCAGAGAGAAAGTTGGATATCGGGATATCGATCAACGCTGACAGAAAGGCCCGCCAGGCAGCCACCTCCGCGGAACACTCAAGCTGCACACCAGCATACCTTCGCAAAAGCCCCCTCCCGAAGAGCATCTCAGCATTAAAATAAAGCCAAAGAGAGGTCTCAAAAAGACGTTGGACGAATGATTGGAAAAAATCACCAAGATACGCCCGAGCCGAGTATACCACTATTCCGACCAACGAACCAATGTAATAGAAGTCATTGCACTGTATGCAAATGATTTCATACCACGTCCTCTGCGGAATCCTGCACCGTCTCACTGCACGGCTTATCTCGTAGCTCTGTGAACGTTTCCTCCGTGAAGTCCTCCCACCACTTGAGCAAGCGGTAGCTGAATAGCGTGTATCTGGCTGCACTCGGACACCCGCAATCGGCATGGCTGACGCTGTTGTTGAAGTCGGTCCTATATTCATATTGGCCGGACAACCAGTTGCAGGCTCCTGCGCTCCCATAATAAGATGTGATCCACGAAGCTCAAGTCTCAGTGCATATACGGCATCCCCACATCTTTTATGGTAGGTGAGCAGAGAGAGCAGATCGCCTGCACTGATCAGTTCAATTTCTCTGAACCACGGTGGGATAAGCGGTTCCATTAGCGCGTATTTCGCAGCAAGAAGGGTCTCCTCTGCCAACCGTCCTCGACGGTGATTGCAAAGCACCGCAGAGGCTCAGCCACGAGGAATTTTGGGCTCGCGATTGCTCGGTGAGCCTTCTTCTTGGCGGGATCTAGAGAATGCTTCCTTGCTGCCTCGAGAACAGCCAAGGCATCCTTCATTGATTTTGTGTTGGGGTCGTCCGCCAAGGTGCACCGTGCACGGGTAACAGAAGCGGAGGAGGGTGCCGAGAGTTTTGCTGTCTTCTGTTACGAGAATGACAACGAGACCGTCTGTCAGGCTCGCTAGAGCTCGCTGTGCGACCGACAAGCACGTTGAACAACTAGAATAGAGAACCGCTAAATACGACAACCGACGGTGAGGGAGTACCGTACCTAGAATAGAGAAAGCACGAGACTGGGAAAGAAAGAAAAGGGGAAGCGAGTCGACTACGACTCAGGCGGTGCGAAGTGCACGGGCCATCGATCGGAGATACCGTCCCTGAACTCTTGATCCTCGTTCGCTTGGGTAGGCTGGGGGGTATCGAAGAGGAATTCAAAGAACGGCGATGCGAGAGAGAGGAAGAGCTTGAAGACGCGAAAAGTGATGTTGTCGGACGACCGCAAGATGATGTCTGCCCTTGGGTGATCGAAGGGCGCGGCAGATAGACATCGTCGCCATTTGCTTGCAGCTGCTGAGTGTCACGATTGTATGAAACACTGGGAGGCTACGACGCAAGTACTAACTGGGAGGGCGCGATCGGGGGGAAAGCTGGATCGACCACCTTGGTTCACATCATGGGTCTAAATACCATAGGCCCGCAATCTGCGCGTTCTTGCTTACCACGAGCACGGATCAGACTGGTGCAGCTCGCGTGGCATATCGCTCGAAACCGCCTTGCAGCTTTCCAGACTGTTGTTTGGACGTTCTGTGGGGACAAAGGACGGTGACCAGCCAACGGGATCCTTACCTTGGATTGTGCAAAGGTATGGAGTCAGGCGAGGCTGCACATGGCCCAAACGAAGGGCATCGAGAAAGGGACCCAACAAAGAAAAATGACGATCAAGGAACTGCTTCCACGCAAACTTTGGCAGTAGCCACGAACCCGACGCCATCAGCCTAGCGCAACACCGCTTCGTTCGATGGCGCTCGGGCAAACATGAAGGCAACCAGACAAAGGAGGGTCTCAGAGCAGGCACGCCCTGCTACTGCCAGTGGTCGTGCATTCAAGGTTCAAATAGTAGTCGTTCACCTTGTCCTTATCTCCTACACTCCGTGACATCTGTAATTGAAATCCAAGCGAATCTGCCACAGAACATCGACAGCTTATGGCCCTCTCCGGCGGGCGGCTTTGCTAGTCACAACTTGAAAATTACTCGAGAGACTACTTCGTCCACTTCACGTGCCCTCCGAAACACGAGCAGAACAAGCTGGACAATTGCTTCGTCTCACGTTCTGCACCGTCTTCACGATAAAACTCTTCACAGTCGCTCCGCATGGCCTCTCGTACAGCGCAACAAAGGTTTCCTCCATAAAGTCTTCCCACCATTGGAGCGACTGCGATTCAAATACCCGGTACTTTGGTGCAGGCGATCTTGGACATCGACACTCACTGTAGTTGATGCTATCATAATACTTTCCGTCGAGGTATTTCCCGGAGAGCCATGCGCAGCCTTGACTGCTTCCATAGTGGGATAAGATCCACGATAGATCGTTCTTCAATCCGTAGACAGCACTCCCACACTCTTGATGATAGTTGAGTAGTGCAAGTAGATCGGAGGCAGTGACGAGGTCGATCTCCTCAAACCACAAAGGGATCAGGGGCTGTGTCAACGTGTACCTTGCAGCGAGCGGCACCCCCTCCTGTAACTGTGCCCTGCGTGCGATCACAAAACACCGGAGAGGTTCTGCTGCGAGTATATTTGGATCCAAGAGCGTACGACAAATCCTTTTCTCAATTGTGTCGAGAGAGTACTTCTGGGCGGCTTCAAGGACGCGGATGACGTCCTCAAACGCTTCGAGGTGTGGATCGTCGATGAGAGTGGATGGGTAGCAAAAGCAGAGGAGAGCGTTGAGGGTCTTGCTGTCCTCCCCCATGGGAACGACGAGATCATCTTTGATCCCCGGTTCCTCGCTCGCTTCGGCAGCTTGGGGGATTTCGAAGAGGGTCTCAAAGAATGGAGATGCAAGGGACAGAAACGGTTTGAAGACGCGAAAGTCGACATTGTCTGACGAACGCAAGATGATGTCTGCCTTTGGGTGATTAAATGGCGGGTGAGCATTGATAGGGGAGCCCGATAACATCAAAGACATCTGGGTGCTGATGTTATTGGCTTGGCTATCGGCGAGAAACTAGAGCTTACCAAGGCGATGTGCTGGCACAACGCTGGGGTTCACCTGTACTTTACGTGCTGCACTCCCGCACAGTTTGTAAAGATGTGCGCCTGAAAGCAAATTAGCTATGTGCTGCATGACGCCAGCGATGGCAAATTGCGGGACGTCTGGAACCTACCGGCCAATTCGATCATAAGTGATAAATCTCGATTTGTCATTGTGTAACTTACACATACGGTTCGAAGCATGGCCTTTGTGCTCTAGGTAGGATACAGGAATTAGAACACTAGCGCCAATTCTACGCATGGTAACAGACTCGCGCACCTTGGAAACTACCTTATCTGTCTTTTGGACCAACAGGTCGGAAAAGCCTGCAGCCGCGCTCTGTGGCGCTTTGCACCACCTTGGCCATGCAACTCTCCACAATTACCCCACACGGCTTCTCGCGTAGTGCTCCTTCGGTATGGAATCCTCCCACCATCGGAGTGAGTGCAATTCAGATAACTTGAATTTTGGTGTAGGCGATCTTGGACATCGACACTCGCCGTAATTGACCTCATCATGCGTCGCTCCACCGGCATATTCCCCAGAGAGCCATGTTTAGCGTTGACTGCTTCCGTAGTGAAACCTGACAAAACATGCCTCAAACCATGAACAATTCCCGCATTCGCGTGTGCAATACAAGTAGATAAGAGGCTGTGACGAGGTCGACCTCCTCGAATTACGAAGGGATCAGCGGCTGCGTCGACGTGTACTTTGCGGCGAGTAGCGTCTCCGCAGCCATAGCAAAGCACAGGAGAGGCACAGCTGCGAGAATCTTGGAATTCGAGAGCGTACGACAAATCCTTTTCATATTTTGCTGACGGCTTCGAGAATGTACGTGACGTCCTCGAGCGCATCGAAATGTAGATCGTCGACGAGCATGCATGGGTAGCAAAAGGAGAGGAGTGCATTGAGTCTTTCTGTCTTCCGCCATGGGAAGGACAACGAGACCATCTTTGAACTCCCGATCCTTGCTCAGCTCAGTGGGCTGAGGCAACTCGAAGAGGGATTCGAAGAACGGCGACGCAAGGGAAAGCTTGAAGAGACGACAATAGACATTGTGCAGAGAATATTTGCTTTTGCATAGTCGAAGGGCGCAATGGCATACGTAGAATCGACCATCGTCGCAGACAACCCTGTGGGCGAGTTCTACTATAATTTATCAAACTACTAAGAGCAGGAGCTGATATTGCAGCTTACTGGGTGTTAGTCGTAGGAGGACGAGGGAAGGCAATCCGAGACTTTATAATCTTCTGGAATTCCAGTGAGCCACGAGCATTCCATCCGGCCCTCTGAGTAACTGCAATTTAGCGCGCTGTCTGAAGACCACGACTTGAACCATGTGCGTAAAGAGGCTGAAACGAGTTGACACGTTGTTCCAAGGCATAAAACACACACCGTAGATCACTACTATGCAGTTGACAAAAGAACCGTAGTGGCTTGGTAACGTGAACGTCAGGTGCGCCGGCGCGTGACTTTGACCCGACGCGCCGCGTGATCTTCCACCAATCCACCACGACACGCGCAATGTCGGACGACCTGCTTGTCGAGTGCCCCATTCATCTTGACGCGGTGTCCATCACAGACATATTCGTCTTCAGATGCGGTAATCCCACGATTCCGTCTCGGATCTCCATCGTGGACGCTGACGGGATGCGGTAGGACACGGATTTTGTGAGCCTTGCCTGGAGGAACATTTCGCCCATCAGGCACAATCGGGTCTTCTTTCATGCCCCACATGTCGCAAGCCCGTCAAACGCAGAGAAGCTTTCCCCCTGTTCCTCGCCCCTGCCCAGCTGTCGACCGGGACCACCGACGGTGATCGCCCGACACAAGAATCCTCTCATAGTCGAATGAAAAGGGAGCTCAGAGAGATCAAGGCCGCCCATGCAAACTGTCCAGGACAGTTTGATGAATTACAGCGTGAAATAGATGTCCTCAGACAGGACGTTGCCTTTCACAAACAACTGATGCAACATCTTCGGGGCCGATACGAACTACTGGAGGGACGACTTGCAAAAGAAGCGGAAAGTTCTGCGCGCGAAAAGGGAGAGAGCGACCGGATGAAAGAAGAGGTGACAAAGCTTCAAGTTGAAAGTCACAAGACATCTAGAGCTCTTGAGGACGCGCTAAGGGAGGTACAGGTACAGCTTGAACGAGTGAAAATGTTCCAGGGTTGTATCGAGCGGTATAAGCACAAGGTCATCCACCCGTCGTCACTTCTGTCTCTAGACTCATGCTCCACTCGCAGTGCAGTCTTGAGAGGAAGAAAAGAAAGGCAGTCGAGAACGCTAGTCACCATATGCTATCCAGGCAAGAAGACGATTCGTTAATGGTGGTTGATGCGAACGCCCCAGATATGCTGCATCAAGATAGACCTGACTTTGGATGGTTAGATGAAGCTTGTAAAGTAAGGGGTGATCAGCTCAGGATTCCAGACGATGAGGATCTGGTATCGGAAAGGGGGAGTGAAGATGAGGCTCAGTTCGGTGAACCTGACACCTATGGAAAACAAAAGGTAGGATTTCGAGAATGAAGTACATCTGACGTACCTAATACTTATTGGATCTCTAGGAAGATCAAGCACCAGGACCACCCCTTAAATTCCACTCTGATTGGAACCTCGAGTTAGAAACCCTCGCTGGACCATCGTCTAGAATTACTCGAAAGCAAAAACATGGAAGTAAGCAGGTGGGTGGAGGCAGGACCGTCAAGTTGAAAATACCGGTAAGAACGGGGAGTCGCAACCCAGTCGACAGTCCATTGGTAATTGATAGGCAGGGCCGTATCAAAGGCACTGTTGCCCTGGGCTCTAGACAAAGATTCAACTCGAAAAATTGAAATACGTGCTGGTCACGATAAAAGCTATAGTCGCTGTTTAACATAATTTGTTCACCTACGTCTGATACTCCCGGGGACGAGTTCAAGCTCTTGCATGCGCTTCGGAGTTGGACCACGGAGACGACCCACCACCGTCTCCCCCTGACTGACTTCGTAATTAGTCATTGCCATGGCGTAAATTGGAACGTCCCTTATTTCAAGAGATTTGCTCGCATGCAAGCTCGTCCCATACTAAAAATTCTTTGCTATAGACACTTTTACACACTACGCCAAGAACTGTCCCAAGAGTGTACATCACTAACTAGGTGTACTCCTAGCCACCTCTTCGTCCATACGTATCTTCTCCATGTAAACAAAGGTGAGGATGATCAGATCCAACATGTATGTCACGTCGGGATTGACCTCTAGATACGATTTTGGCCTACGGAAGATGTGAAACACATCTCGGTGATACCTTGCCACCTCGACCTTGCATCCGTTGTCCCGAAACAACTGACGAAACAAAAAAAGTTCAGAAACATTGGATCAAAACTACTCTTTGCGGGGCCTACACTCACCACCACCTCGTTGGGCAACATATCCCACCTGTACGAGCAACCGTCTTGCCCTTTGAACGTCCGTTTACTGCAATCGATTCACGTGTGAAACCCGACCTATCTGCGAGGAAATGGATGACACACCTTCCTGTGATCCCTTTTTTCTGGAGGAAATCTTTGGACCGCATCTCCTTGCCGTCGAGCCGGAATATGGTCGACCGAAGTACATGCCATTCTATCTCCCCCATAACTTTGAACTGGTCACGCATGTCCGTCGGATCCGCATTGGCCACGATTTTGTGGATCGTGGTCTTCCTAAATACGGTGAGGGGATGTGACGTCTTGTACATGACTTGGCCCGCTTCGTTGGTGAAGACGGTGTTGAGCACATAGTCAGAGGACAGGGTGAGTCGCATGGTACGGTCAGGTCAGGTTTATGGCGTTGAGCGGACTGGACGGGGCCAGTTTTTATGTGAACCTTGGAGCTTCGGTGCCAAGTTGAAGTTGCCACTGGTGTGCATTATACCAGTTGGCTGTGGTGTTCTGTGCACTGCACTTCAGTCCGCAGAACCGCACCGCTCGATATCTACACCTTCCCGGTCCCATACCTCGTCAACATTGAAGCCGGCGACGTCGTTTCGCCCGACTACGGAGGCGATTTCCCATCCCGCAACAGCCTGTGTCAGTGTCATCTACATGACAAACAAAACTGCCAATGGGGGATGATTGGATGATTGCTCTGAACAACCCTATTGATTGCACAGGATCGCACCGCCATTGTGGTTAGGTTCTTGCCACCCTCATTGGTTTGTTCCAAGATCGCGTGCATTGCAAGGGTATATCACGCTAATATACAAGATACGAAAGACAGTAAAGAGTAGCCGAGTAAGTTCGGCATGCATCACCAGTACAACGATGCGAACAAGCATGCATTAATGGCGGCGGGTGTTCAATGAGCGAGAGGCGACCTCTGGGACCGACGACAGAGAGAAGTGGGCGATGGGGAGTTGCCTGTAGCACATGAAGGGATTTCGACGATGGAAGAAAAAAAAAAGAAAAAAAAAAACAGAGGAAGACAGCAGGTAGCGGTGTCCGTGCGTTCAGGAACCTCCGCGATTTCGGAAGGCAAGTCAAGAGGTGGTCGAGCGCAACGGCTTGCTTCGAGATGCGGACGCGAGCGGCAGGCAGACCGCCTTGAGTCTGTGACAGAAGGTCGAACGCAGGGAACCACGCCTGACCCCCAGCAGTCAGTGTGCTATGCTGGCCAGATTCAGGGTGCGGTCGCGCGCGAGACGGTGGGCCTAGGTCACGCCGCGTTGTTCTTGGAGCACTGCAACTCCTTCTATGAAAGCGGGGGTGTGGTTGTGTCGATGTCGACGGACGTGGGCAGTGGCGCACAGATGTACTTTGCAGACGGCGCGTCGTCGTCGTGCCAATTACATGGAACTCACCCCGCACACCGCACCATCAGGTATGCGCAAAAGAAGATTGCATTAGGATCTACTGATCTACGAGACAGGTTTCCTCCTGCCCTCTATCCACGCTGCGCCTCCCTTCTTTACGTGAGATTGACAGTCTTGATACCAGACAGTGGCGTGAACGTCCTGTCGTTAGAGAACAGCCAACCCCCAGCACCCGGAACCTCTTTGCTGATCACTGGACACGACTGATCCTCTCGTATGCGCGACACCGTCGACTCTTTACTCTTCGCGTCGAGGATGCCGAGGCTCCGGGAAGCGACTGGGACGAAATACTGCGCAATGAACGGATAAACCGTGAGTCACTCGCATGCTTCAACGCCGACTCCCTGAAACACACACATCCGTCTGATCAGGTCGTGTGCTCCCATCGTATCTCTCGTCCTTGCTCGCCACGCTCGTTTCGAAGAATATGGCAGTCTACGAGCCCGCCAAACAAACACGTTCTGTGTTGTTGTTCTGGAGACAGCCCGAGGAATGGGCAGAGGCTCTGCACGCATGGGTGATTCTCTTTGCCACTCTTCTCTTTCGCACTGACTGTTCTTGCGTTTGAAGGCGACGGCATCGGGGCAGTTGAGCACGATACTAACGTTTTACGAGATAACAGATCCGCCTGTTCCATCTCCCCTCTCTGGGTTACCCCTTCCACTGTTGCGCAGAGCGATCAGTATACTCGCGCGTTCCGGACGGGCTCAGATTATTGGGGTATCTGATGGCGAGGGTGTCAGGCTGTTTGCAGGCACGAAGTAATAGACGAGGCTGTGTCAATGGTTGTTTGTCTCCGCTTGGACCGCGGAAATAGAGGGTCGGGAAGCGCCGAATGTCTGTGCAGTACATGAAGTTAGAGTTTCAGCCACACTCGGCATAGACGGACTCGACCACGGTCCCCCAACACTTCTCGACAGCGACAAGATAACGCTGAAACGACCACCATGGCGAGTCCAGTCCCAACCCAATCTATCTTATATTGACGCTCACCAACGTTCATCTAGGCCGAGCAAAAGACGGCCCCAACCAACCCTATGAAAGAGCTCCGGATCGAAAAGCTCGTCATCAGTACGTTCCCTTCCTTTCTCTTTTCAATTTGCTGTCCGACGCCTTGCACAGACATTTGTGTCGGCGAATCGGGCGATCGCCTGACCCGTGCCTCCAAGGTCTTGGAACAGCTGACTGGCCAAACGCCCGTGACCTCCAAAGCCCGGTACACCGTCCGCACGTTCGGGATCCGTCGCAACGAAAAGATCGCCGTGCACGTCACCATCCGCGGGCCAAAGGCGGAGGAAATCCTCGAGCGCGGTCTCAAGGTGAAGGAGTACGAGCTCAGACGGAAGAACTTTTCGGCCACGGGCAACTTTGGGTTCGGGATCCAGGAGCACATCGATCTCGGCGCGCGGTACGACCCCGGCATCGGTATCTTTGGCATGGACTTTTACGTGGTCATGGGGAGGCCGGGCTTGCGTGTCGCGAAGAGAAGGGAGCGCAGGACGCACATTGGGTTTTCCCACCGTGTCACCAAGGACGACACGATGTCTTGGTTCAAGCAAAGGTTCGATGGCATCATTCTGGTGTGTGCAGTTCTATCGTAAACGCAAGACTGCCACTGACTCCCGCTTTTTCTAGAAATGAACGTATTTCCTCTCTCCACCCTCGTCGCGTGGAGCATTGCTATGTATGCATGGCACTATATGACTACACCTATTATGTGCAACAGCATGCTCTCGACATCCAAAATGCATCATTTTCTTCACTTTTCATTTGATCGACCACACGATGCAAACGGGTATTTGCCAAATTTGCCCAAAAGGTAGGGTGGCAATATTGCAAAACATCATGCATATGCGGCCCCCGAACCCGTTTGTAGAGGAGGAAAAAAAATCGATTGCATCGAAAAAATGAATGAGAATAGTATTCCATACATGGCCCATACAACATAGATAATATAAGACGAGATAGCAGTCCAGCGTCCGATGTCATGATGACGTCAAGAACCATCTCCACCTCAGCACTCTCACCTTGATCCCATCCCCTAAGGACTCTCCGTCGATATCCATCTTGTCGTCTGTATGGTGTTGGACACCCTTGATAAAGACCGTGTCGCTCTCAAAGAAAAAGGCGTCGTCGGAGAGGTCCGTTCCCAGGATACGCGCCACCGGGACTGGGCCGGAAGGCGGACAAGGTGCCGGTGTGGGTTTCGACGGCGCCACCTCAGTTTCGTTGCGCTTGGCGTTGGGGTCCCGGGACGTTCCAGACCCACGAGGATCGCCCGCAGCACCGCTTACAGGCAGTGGATCATCACCCGACGTCCTTCGTTCCTCCGAGGCCCCACGGAGCGTGGTCTTGGACGCATCTCGCGTCTTCGAGGCAGCTTCGGCAGGTGGTGTCGACGACATCGACGGAACCGCTTTCCGAGATGGTAAGTCAGGGGGAAGCTTGCATCGCTTCAGCGTCATGAGCGTGTATCGCGTCCTGTCTTGCTGCCAGGCGACGAGGTAAGTCTCTCTGAAGCTTTCGAACACGATTCCCTTTCGTGACTCTTCGGGGGAATCCATCTCTACGTTATCGTCTGTTTGGCTTTCCTGAGCCACCGCAATCTTTCGACGTTTGGCTGGTGGTGGGTTGACAATCAAGTCTGGGAAAAGGTGGGGAAAGAGCGCGCACTGGACGACTTGCGCATCGTACTTAAACCTGGATACACATCAGTCCGTGAAGGAGAAATCGGGCAGGCGGAAGAGCACACACCCAACCCCATTTCCGGTCCTCCCCCCGTCGAAAACACCAAAAGAGATCGTCATCGCTTGCATCTTTTTTGCTTCCTCGGCGATTACGGCCGCCTCGGACAACCCTGCCTTCTTCATCTCCGTAAAGTCAACATTCAGCCGTCGCCTCTTTCGTGTATTTGTCACATCGAACAGGGGCGGGGATGGCGACGAAGGAAGACCCAGAATATCCGCGCGACGCTGCGCGTACTCTGCTAACCGCTGTGCACGGTTTCGAATCCCAAGTCCAGGAGCGACGTGGGCGTCTTTCTAGACGTATGAATTAGCCAGGGTTGGCGTGATGACAAGCATCAAGATAAACAAACCTCGACAACATCAACGCCGATGACCTCGAACGCACTCCCGTCGTGGCCCCATCCCCATCCGCAGCTGACACATCCTCTTCCATCGTCCTCGGCTTCTTCGAAACTCGTCATCCGACCAGCGCTGTCACCTCTCCCAGCACTCTCCTCACCGTAGAATGATTCTCCCCATCCACCGATGAAACGACTTGCCCAAACCCCCCCTGCATATCCAGGTGGTTGAGGGTCGTTGTTCGAGGAAGACGTAGAAGGGACCGAGGAAGTAGGCGGTGGGAGAGGTGTGTTAGTGCGTGTGCGAGGAACACTGGCAGCTCCATTCACGTGGCCGTTGGTACTAATACCATTCGCACCAACACGACTGTCGCATAGCCCACTTTTGACAGTTCCAGAGGCCGAAGCTAGAGTAGGCACGAGCGCGAGTACGACACCTATCGTTCGACCTTCCTTCTTTGCTCTAGCGATACCACTCCATGTCAGCAGGCCGGCATGTACTGCGCATTGAATGACATCAGAATCGTCTGTGTAGACGCGGCGTCGTGAGAAGGAGTATATCGACGGAGTATATGGAAAAGGTGGCGGAGGAGGTAGACCACCGCCCCAAAGGCGGAACTTCTGGGGTCGTGCGGGGGGAAGAAAAGAAGGTGGAACAAGAACTGTAAGGCGGAGTTCTGTGGGTATCTGTGTCGCCGCAGGAGCAGGCTGCGGAGCAGATGCCAAGGAGCCCGGAGTAGAGCCAGCGTCGATTGCTTTTGCTTCATTCGGTGTGTCCTCTTCAACGACAGGTGTAGGAATCCATTCCGGGAAATAGTAAGGAAACGGCGTCCGTGGCCAAACATACGTTCCAAGACTGACGAACGGTTTCTTCTCTCTTTCCTGCCTGGCTTTCGCGAGTTCGTCTGCACTGGGCACCCGTTCAAGCATCTCCAATCGCTCGCGCTCGAGCATTTCCATTCTCTCGCGCTCGAGCAGCTCGAATCGTTCGCGTTCCAACCTGGAGAGGCGCTCGCGCTCCACGATATCAAGTCCTCCAAATCTGTCGCGTTCGAAGAGCTCGCTGAGTTCCCGTTGAATGGCCTCGAAGCGTTCCCGGGCCTCCAGTCGTTCCCGTTCGACCTCCATAGGCTCTCCTTCGTGGCTTGTGGCATTCGTCGGCTCCCGTCCTATGTCCATCATGTTACCTCGCTCTCGTTCCATAAGTTCCAATCGTTCCCGCTCGCGCTTTTCTATCAATTCCCGGTCAGTGCTAGGTCCAGCGGGACGTTCGTCACGTTCGCGCTCAACCATCAGTGCGTCGGCGGCCCTTCGATCCTTGTCACCCTCCCTTTCCCTAGAAGGCCCAGCGCCGCCTGCACTAGCGACCTCGAGCCCTCTCTCTCGATCCCTCTCCATCGCTTCGAGATGATCGCGGTCCCTCTCGAGCCCAAATGCTTCCACCCGTTCACGGTCCACTATATCAAAGTGGTGTCGCATAGGCATGTGTTCACGGTCACCCGGGCGGTCTGGCACGACTCTTTCGCGCTCCAAGACCACGCGCTCGAGGGGTAGAGCACGCTCCCGCTCATGCATGACGCGATCCCTGTCGTTGATGACCATACGTTCCCGCTCGTGGAAAGTTCTGTCCCTCTCGGACACCCGCTCGAGGTAGGGGCGGTCCCTATCAACGAGAGCCATGCGCTCGCGCTCAAACATCGCCCTGTCTCGTTCGGCCATTGCGCGCTCCCTGTCAGCGAGAGCGATGCGTTCATTGTCGCGTTCTGGCATGGGTATGCCGATGCGTTCGCGATCGGACATCCTCTCGCGGTATTGTCGTCGATCGAACTCGCGCTCTCTGTCCCAGGCAAGCTGCCGCTCCCGCTCGCTTATGAGCTGAAGTTCGCGGTCCCGAGGGTGATCATGTGACGGTGGAGCAGGTTGATGGAGCGGCCCGGGAGCACCTGGTCCAGTCGTACTCGTACCGGCAAGGGGGGGTACGCCAGCCCCACCAACATTCATCCCATGAGGAGATGGTATACGAGAATGTGCACGGCGTTCGCGGTCTCGCTCCCTCTCGCGATCGTGGCCACGAGGCGGCATCCCTGGACCGGATTCCCCTTCACGGTGTAACGCAGCGACCCGTTCACGTTCACGGTGCATGTGCATCTCCCGCTCCCGCATCTCTCGTTCTCGCAGCATCGGCACGCCCTCCATCTCCCTCGGTATGAACTCGCGTTCGCGCTCCGTCATCCTCTCCCGTTCGCGCGGTGGGGGGTGCATTTCCCTCTCTCGTTCTCTCTGCATGGCGATGTCCCTCTGGCCTAGGTCACGCTCGCGTGGGGGAAGGAGGATGCCTTGATCCCTGGGCACTTCTCTTGGCCGTTGACGCTCCCGCTCTCTTAGATAAGCAGTCCGCTCGTGATCGGGGTGGTACCCGTATTCGGGGTCGCGCGCCAGATCCAGGTCCTTCTCTCGAACCAAATCACGTGGAGGGCCACCCGCACCCATAGGCATGTCGCGCTCCCGCGTTGGGTCCCACTCGGAAGTATGTGTCTGGAACTGGCCTTGTCCTGGAAGTAGGGATGGACCTTGTCTGTGTGGATGCGAGAGCGGTGGTGGGTGTATGCGGTCCCTGTCATGTGGTGGGCGTTCATGGAGAAGCGGGAGCATCCGGTCTCGGTCGTTCGGGGGAGGTATGCGGTCATGTGGCGGGGGACCTGCAACCATACGATGATTTGGACCAGGAGGTGATTGTTGTATTTGGGCGGGTGTTCGCAGGAGTGGAGGCACCTGGGAAGGGGGCGGACGGCCGAGTGGGGACATCCTGCGGATGTGTTGCGGAGGACGGTCACGCTCATGAGGGGAAGGTATCAGTCTGTCATGTGCGGGAGGCAGAGGTCGATCGTGGGTGGGCGGAATCGGGCGATCATGAGGGGATGCATTCGGTCGGTCACGGGGAGATGGGAGTGCCCTTTCTCGGTCGCGTTCCCTGTCAAAAGGGCCGCCTACGACTCGCTCCCTGGCTGCGTGACGGATGATGTCCATATCCTCTTGTTGACGTTCGCGCTCACGATGTTCCCATTCCTTTTCTCTGTCTCTGCCAGACCTGAAACCGCCGGGGCTAGTGCTGGGGTGGGCAGGGGATGGGCCGTGTGGTTGAACTTGCGCCTGGATGGCGGGACGAGCCATCTGCTCATCGGCAGTGCGTTTGTCGAGGATGAGGACGCCGGCAGGAGTCGTCAGCAAGGGCTTTGATTGAGGAGAGTGGGCGGCTGTAGCAGGAGGCAAGGCAGGCACAAAGAAAATAAGTTACGAGTCAAGTAGCAAAGAGCCCGATCGTGAGAACGTACCGATATTGGAAGGTGTGGAGCCTCCACTCGCATGTGCACGCTGGACTACAGGACTACGCTCTACGATGGACGAACGCACAGAAAAAAAAAGCGCACAAACGATGATGGGGAGGGGCCATCAAAGATAATGTAGGATCAGCGCGCATCTAGAGCGGGGGGTGGAAAGCCTACCTGAACCGGGCATAGCCGGTTTGATTTGAGCAGGAGGCTGCTGGTGGTGGGATGGGCGAGCATGGTGTGCCGCCGGACCCAAATTGGACACTGCAAGAGGGGAGGACCCCTGGCGCGGGACTGGGCTGGGACCCCAGGAAGCGTGTGGGTGCACGTGAGGAGGGGCAGATGGAGATGGATGCTGCAGGCTGGCCATTGCGGGAGTGGGGTCGATGGGGGAAGACTGGATCTGTGAAGGGGGACGGGGTGTGATGCGGTGCATCGGAGGAGGGTCTGAACGGGAAAAGGGGTGGGGCGGGTAGTACGGGTTGGGCTGAGGGGGATGCGGCGCTAGTGGGGCGGGCGAGGGCTGGGAGGAATGTGGATGTGGGTGGGGGTGATGGAGCTGGTGCTGAGACTGGGGGGAGGCGGAGGCGGAGGGGAGAGATGGCGCGGCTGATTGGGTGGGCGGGGGAGACTCGTGGTGCAGTGCGGGCGGCCGTCTCCGGTGCTGCGAGGGAGAGTCCTGGAGGAGATCACGGACGTCCATCCTTGCGATGGCTGGGGAGGAAAGGGAAAAAAAAGCGGAGAAGAAAAGGGAGGATGGCGAGGAGGAGCACGAAGATGAGAGTGGAAGGAAGAGGAACCAAAACCGAGAGCAAAAGGAAAGGCGAGCAAAATCAGGTTCATTTCAATTAGATTCACATCTCACGATCGAGATCTCTTTCCCCACGTGGTCAGATCGAGATCAGTTGCACTGGGTGATCGCTTGTCGTCGTCCCCCGCTTATCGCTGCCCGCCAACCCAGCGCTGCTTGGGCGCACATTCCTGCAGAACCAGTCCCTTATCTTGTGGGCGCGGTGTCTTTTTGCGAAGCACACCACGCCAAACGATTCATATCCGCCCATCCACGTTTCAGTGGCCGTTTGAATACAATGAAAAGCCTAACCAACCCTGGTGCGCACAGACCTCGCGTCGACTCGTCCGACAAGTCCGTCCACCTGACCCACAGCCTGCTCACGTTGACGCAAGTATCATGAACTGCCGATAAGATATCACGTTTGTTAATACATAGTACTCCGCGTCCGGACGGAGCTTTGGCACTTTGACCCGGATCACGTTTGGATATTACACATATTACCAGTACCCGTGTCCGCTGCACCACCGCAGCGAGTGGCCGCAGCCCGGAATCCTTTCCCACTCAAACGCAAAAATCCGACGTGACGTATGAAGAGATATTTTATGAAGCACCCACTTATGGATACTATATCCCACGCTTGGCTCTTGCGTGATTGATTTTGCCGTTTTGATCGGAAGCACTGACGTGTGTGCGGCTCTCTCCGCGATGAGACACCCGCGCACGGTAGTCGCGCAGTAGTGCCAACACGGATATCACGCGCTGTAGGTGTTGATATCTGCTCCCCGGCAGCTCCAAAGCCAGAGGCAGCCAAACATCACGAAGCTTACTTAATCTCGAAGACGTGACAAAAATACGCGCGACGTGCCGCTTGTCACGTCCATCATGACCGAAACGGCATTCACGATCTCTGTACCCGAAGGTCAACTCGACGTCCTCCGCAGAAAACTCGAACTGACTACGCTTCCCGACGAGCTCGACGATGCAGAGTGGAAATA
>JBBPLU010000190.1:0-37598 GCA_038089935.1 Boletellus emodensis | reverse complement strand
TCTCGCCTTGGTCTTGACCGACCTTGGCCCTTGGCCATGTCTGGGGTGCCGCACGACACGCTCGATACACTCGTGCCCCTGGATGCGAGCCCGTTGGGTACGCGGGACGGGTGGCTCGGGAGTGGAACGGGCAGGGCGCACGATGGGGGTAGTGGGAGTGCATTGGGTGCACGGGACAGCTGGGTCCCCAACTCTGACATCACGTAGCACTGCCCATTGGGCACGTAAACCCAATCGTGCCCGTGCACGCCTGTATCCAAACCAGTTGAACAATTTACAAGGATACTCTCCTGCTCTCCTGATACACGTACACGTTGATAAATATAATGCACTACTAGTAGTAGTATGAGCTAAGGGGAAACCGAACGGGGCACAATGCATTGGTGCAGTCATCAAGATAGCATGCCGATAACATTCACCCTAAGAACAGAGACAAGATCAGGCACCGCCTTCAATGTCAAGATTAGACTATTACCTGCACGGTTCCGTTAGACACCCTCGCCAGCGCTACGAGTCCCTCTGTCTTCCATCGATATCTCTTCGTCCCGCTCTGACCCGTCCAGCCCCTCGTTCTCCCGCGTGTCGGAGTGCGTGAGCGCGATACTCGCAACAATTTCAGGGCCAAATCGCGACGACAACCCGAAAGCCGTGTCAAGCTCGCTCCCGAGTTGGCGTTTGCGATCGCACGCATAGAGCTCCCGCAGATTCAAGATGAACCGCGATGCGAGGGTGATCATCGGTACGCACTGCACAGCCCCAAGCAGAACCGTCCATGGCTCATATGCTGGAATGCCGACTGGGTATTGAACCAAGGTGATGACCGAGTATATCAGGATGCTACCCACAAAGATTGCCTGTCAGCTCTGGAGAAACGACAGAGAGATGGGAGAGGAAGAAAGAAATAAGACAACGTAGTGGGACCCGGACGTACGCAAGGAAGTACATGACGCCGTCCTTGACGAGAGCGTCGAAATAATGATCGAGCCGGTACTGCTTTGTCGCTCGGTACATTTCAACCGATTGCTGGACGAATTGAACGCCGACGAACACACACGTCGATGCGTTGAACACGATCTGAACACTACCTATCACGTGCGCCCAAGTGGTGCGATCGTCTAATACCGTGCAAAATGAAAAACCAGCCAATCGAGCGATGCCTGCCATGAAACAGGAGATTGGTACAGAGTCATGTAGTGTGGATGATAAAAGCACATGTCTCACGTACCAAAGGGCTCAAAATTCTTATTGCTGACTGTGGCACAATAAATTAAATATGGGATCAGTTCCACAGCATATAATAGGAAGAGGGCCACAAGGATCTTTCGCGAACGATGATATAATGCCCACACACGGAGGATCAGCACTACTACAATCAACAGCATAAACCATCAATCCAAAGGTGAACATGAAATCTCACAATCCGAGGCACCGAAGAAAACGAGGCTAGCCCATGCCTGGAGAAGAATGAATGCAGTACCTTGAGTATTTTTGAGTGCAGGCACATCCGAGAAATTGATAAATGTACTCACACCTGTTGTCATGTTTGATTGCAAAGGGCTGTCATCGATACACAACATTGATGTGGCACGCATACATACGCCTGCGAAGAGTTGAGTACCTCTAGCATCGTTGGGATAAGAACTTACCTTTATAGGTCCAGGCAGGAAAGAACTCCCCACTGTGATTGGCTTGATCAGCTTAGCAAGGCTGGAACGACAGGAACTGGACACACAGATGGAATTGGCGCTGGTGTACCAATCAGGAATCAATCTAATGTGTACTGCAGACATGAACGTACACAACGAAACATAGCCCGACATAGCGAACCTGGTTACAAGCACGACTTAGTTAATGAAAGACCACGGAGGTGATCGGAACTTGTAAGACTCACAAGAACGAACAACGTGGATACCCGGGTCCATGGCTTGGTCTGCGACCGTGTCAACATACATGCCGTGCTGGGAGATCGGGTCTCCAAGTTACCCAAACGTATTCCATCTGCGAGAATCTCGGTCAGCAAATTGTCCATCGGACCATGTTACACCGTGGCACGAACCTCTTTCGAGAACGTGAGGACTAATCACGCCGAGGTTTGTCCGACAGACTGGTGAAATGGACGTGATGCGATTACTTACCGTAATCATATCCGACAGCAGTGAGGACGACAACTGGTAAAGGAGCTGTAAGGCAGAGATGGGGTCATAATTAATGAGCGTACGGGTCGTGTAGTCGTTTAGCTGGATTGCCATCACAGCGAGCTGCAGATCGGAAGCCATGAACTGGATGTGAAAAGTATACCAGAAAGAAGGTTGAAGTTTGCGGGAAACAACCGCGTCCGATTCGAACAGTAGAAAGGGGTGGTGTGCACTTCTAGGGTGCCCTGTGGGGGTTCGGTGGAGGGGGCGCAAATAAGTACCTGCGGAATGCCCTCCAAGTTATCGTCGCCATGACGGTGAGGCTCTCCGGCTATTTCGCTAGCGCTGTCGAGCTCACACGATTTCAGCCTGCCAGTGACGTGCAGCTTGTTAGCAAGAAACCGTGACCTCGCCCAGCGTTTACGTTGTACTTGCTAATTGTTGCATCATTGGATGGCCTGGGTATAAAGAGTAGTCGCGGTTCACCGTTCAAGTCACTGCTTGAAGACCATCATGGTACACATCGCAGGCCCCTACCCCGTACATCATTTTCAATCACCGCTGCTATGCCTGTCTGTCACTCAACAGTACAGTATCCGCACACCCAACTTCTCACCGGTACACCATCTGAGTGTACCAACTCCCATCGTCCGTCGTGGCCCTAGACGGTCACCGGTCATCACAAGTGGCATGATATTCCGGGCGATAGGGGCTGCACTTGGTGTAAGCAGTGTCCTACCGGCAATGTCGTCCCTTCACCCGCTTCCACGTCAAGGCTCCACTGGTTTGCTGTGACGGCACGTGACTTCCTAGCCTGTAGTCGGGTGGCAGTGTGGGCAACTGGCCCGGGGCCGCTGGCCGCATCGACAGGACGTTGCCGAGGCCGAGACAAAATCCCATATAGCCGAGCCAAAATCTCCAATTAGACCTTAGATGGTCAGGTACCTGAACAAAATCCGTGTTGTAAACCACCACTCCCCACCAATCAGATGGGCCAATCCGCGGCCGCGTACAACCTAAATCAAGCAACCGTTTTGCTGATCAGTGCTCGCATGCGCATCGACAGCTGGGCCATCTACCGAGTGAAGAAATTTGAATGAGTGTGAAAGTGCTATGCGGTGGTAGTTTCGGCCATCCTGCGTGCTCACTAAGGGCATAGCAGCGTCCGTGTCACCAAGTGTTCTCCCGCTCGCTCTCGGAGAATGGGGAACTCTGCGTTGGTTTGTAACGTTGTTGAACGTCGAACCTCGTATGTATACCCGAGTGAACGCGACCCGCATTGACCTTGCCGTTGACCCCACGGGAGCTGTCCAGCATTTGTTCTAGCACGCCCAGCTTGGGGCATGGTTGCAGGAAACGTCAATAAGAACGGTGGCAAGGGCTGTTCGTCGCCAACCCGGGACACGGAGACCAATTCGAGAGCGTGGCAGACCCTGGCAAGGACGGCAGGACGGGGCCCAGGTCTGAACGAGCACACCATCCCTTCGATAACGCCCTTTTTTGCTGAGCCTCTTGTGGCCGAGGCCAAGTCCTATGCCGGCGAGGACGAGAAGCACGGGGAACCAATCTCGGCGCACGCTCGCACCAAATCCAGATGTGCCTACGCACATGGACATAGCTTCGCCCTCAACCCCTACATTCTCGACTTTGCGTGCGCGTCAGGTGCAGCCCTTGGGTTATGCGAACACGATCCCGTCTGTTTTTTTTGCCGCGAGCGTTCGCGTTGACATCGCCGATGGTCCGTGAGATGTTGGAGCAGCTGATCATGCGAAAACGGATACAGGCAGACGTGAGGGCGAGGGCGAAAATAAAGACTTGGTCAGCGGGTTCAACTGAAAGAATGACCGAAGGACGGTGAAGACGAAGGCGACTCAGACTCGGGTGGGATAGGCCGCGCCAAACCAGCACAGGTAGTAGCAAAGCGAGACTGGAGAAAATGCTTGAGGTGGTGAACGAGGTGACGGTAGAGATTGACGAGCAATAAGGGAATCGGTCGACCTAATTATCTAATCGCAAGCTTTTGACGGTGCCTACCCGAATCCAGGACGATGGTGGTTCCACATTTACTCTCGCCGTCCTGCCTGCACGAATTCATCGTGTCGATCCTCGACGTCACCTAATTCATGCCCAACATCCCTCGAGACCCTTGCCAAGAACTCCTGGCCAGACATTCACTCCTCCACCCGTACCTCTCCGTCCTGATCTGACGCTCCCAACCCCTCGTTCTCCGTCGTATCAGAGGACGTGATCGCGGCGCTCCCAACAGTGCCACGACCCAACTGCGACGTCAACCCGAAAGCCGTGTCAATCTCGCCCGCGAATCGGCGTTGGAGATCCCACGCATAAAGCTCCCGCAGATTCAAGATGAACCGAGGAGCGAGGGTGAGCATCGGCACGCTCTGCACCATCCCAAGCAGAACCGTCCACGGCTCGTACATTGGGATGCTTGTTGCAGCGACCAATATGGTGATGACTGAGTAAGTCAGGAGACTGCTCACAGACATGCCTATCAGCCCTAAGGAAGCAGGGAAGAGATGGAACGACGCAGACGCACGCAAAAAAATAAATGACGCCTTCCCTGACGAGAGCATTCAGGTAACGATTGAGCCGGCACTGCCTCGTCGCTCGGTACATTTCAACCGACTGCTGGACGAATCGAACACCGACCAGCACACACATCAATGCACCGAACGCCATCTGGAGACTGTCCACCATGTCGGGCCAAAACGTGGAACTACCAAGCCTCGCGCAAAACGCAAAATTAGGCACCCGAACGACACCAACTGTTCGGTTCATGTAGTGTGCACGATGAAAAGAGAATATTTCACGCACCTGGGGGAACAATTTTCACGGTGCTGGATGTGACACAGAAAATTAAATATGAAATCAGTTCTATGGCATATAGTAGGAGGAGTGCCACAAGGATCTTTCGCGAACGATGGTATAATGCCCACACACGGAGGATCATCACTACTACAATCAACAACATAAATCATCAATCCAAAGGTGAACATGAAATCTTACAATCCGAGGCGCCGAAGAAAATGAGGCTAGCCCATGTCTGGAGAAGAACGAGTGCATTACCTTGAGTACTTTTGAGTGCAGGTACATTAGAGAAATTAATGAACGCACTCACACCTATTGTCATGTTTGATTGCAAAGGGCTGTCATCGATACATAATATCGATATGGCGCGGACACATACGCCTACGAAGAGTTGAGTACCTCTGGTGGTCATCGTTGGGATAAGAACTTACCTTTATAGGTCCAGGCAGGAAAGAACTTCCCACTGTGATTGGCTTGATCAGCTCAGCAAGGCTGAAATGACAGGGACTGGACACACAGATGGAATCGGCCCTAGTGAACCAATCAGGAATTAATCTAATGTGTACTGCAGACATGGACGTACATGATGAAACATAACCCGACATAGCGAACCTGGTAACAAGCGCGATTCAACTGATGAGACTATAGAGGTGATCGGAACTTGTAAGACTGACGAGAACGAACAACGTGGACACCCGGGTCCATGGCTTGGTCTGCGACCGTGTCAACATACATGTCGTGCTGGGAGATGGGGCCTCCTTACCCAAACGTACTCCACCTACGAGAATCTCGGTCAGTGAATTGTCCATCGGACCATATTACACGTACTTCTTTCGAGAACGTGAGGACTGATGACATCGACAGTTGTCCGATAGACTATTGAATCCGAATTACTTACTGTAATCATATCCGACAGCAGTGATGATGGCAACTAATAGAGGGGTTGTGAGGCTGGGGCAGCGTCATAACTAATAAACGTACGGGTCTGATAGTCGTTTAGCTTGATTGTTGTCACAGCGCGCTGCAGATCGGAAGCCATGACCAGATGTGAAAAGTATGTACGGCGGAGGGCTGAGACTGGCGAGGAACCACAGTGTGGTCAGGGACGGACGTCGATACAACATTCATTCAGAAGGGGGGGGAAGAGAGTGCGCTTTTAGAACGATGGTCGGGGCGTAAACTGGGTGCCGTGAGGCTTCGGCTAGTTCACTAGCTCGATGACGTAGCGTTCATGCACCGCCGAATCTACATCGTTCTTGGGTCAGGCGAAGGGTGCTCCGAGCGGGTCAAGAAGCGATCTGGCGGAAAGCCTAGTCTTGGAGAGAGCAGTCACAGCGGTCATAATTGGGTCACCACCATCGAACTCGATCGTAACTCAAGTACTCGCCCATAAGTACAGACCTGGCAGCCATGTATAGCACTTAGGTCTAGGTACGTCAATATCATTTCAAGTCATCGCCGCGAATTCCATGGTTACTCGGTGTAATGGTGTACGCAAAAATTCTCGCTAAACTGCGCAGACTCCCGTCGTCAGTGTCTCATACTCTCGCCCTAGACGGTCGCTGCAAAGTGACATCAAAGTTTCACGTCTGACGACACGCGATTGGAAGCACTGCGCCTGCATAGCGTTATTTTTGCAAAGTCATGATAACCGGGGAAAAGTAACGTGTCACAGCGTCCCTTGATGAGTGTGCTCGGGTAACGTTACTTTGCACCTGCCGGATCACTCATTTCTATGGTAAACTATTTTTCTCATGTGCTCAGGTCCCACAAACAATTGTGAGACGAAAAGATGCTGTCGGCGAATCTCGGCGGGCGACCACTCGAGCATATTAATAGGCGTCGGTATGCGAGCTTATCTTGCCAGCACTGTCGACTCTCTCATACCCATTCTAGCCCCGCTGACGGCCAAATCGTCAACTCAATGGGGTATACCTGATCGGGAACATAGGTAGAGGAAAGGCCATACTACTACAAACTGTCTACCAAGATCTTTGTGTGATTTTGGGTCCCACGAGTGCTACATGCCTCCGAAGGGGTGTGGGTTATGAGAGAGTTGACTGTACTATACACTGAGTAGTACGACTTGATGTTGCAGTGGAGATACGACGTCCAAGAGTCCGCTCTGTCATGCATCAACCCCATGAGGGTCGCGACTTGCCCATTCTTCCATCCACATCACTTCTTGCTGCTCGTCCTCGCTCTCCCTCGCGTCTGCGAACATTATCGTGTGCAAACCACCACCATCGATCGAGGGAAATGCCAAACCAAACGCTGTGTCAGTGTCGCTTCTGGGCCTGCCTTAAAGGTCTTACGCATAGTGGTGGAAAAGTTCGACTCAGTTCGGTTCTTCGGGCTCGCTCCTCGAACGCGTTCAGGCACAAGATGACAACTACATGATGTCAGAGTTGGGGAGCCTGGGCACCCAGCTGTCCCGCACACCCAACGCACCCCTCCTGCGCACCCAATGCGCTCCCACCATCCCCGTCGTGAGCCCTACCCGTTCCACTCGCGAGCCACCCGTTCCGGGTCCTGCCGCACAGAGCAACCAGGGCGTGAGTGGTGACAACGAAGTCCGCCATGCGCATAGACAGCCCAGGGAAGCCCGGTACTACGACGACCGGCAGTAGTCGAGGCACCCGGAGACGGCGGCGGACGGGACCGCGGCTGTGAAGACGGGCACGAGTGCATCGACCATGTTGTGCGGCACCCCAGACATGGCCAAGGTCGGTCAAGACAAAGGCGAGACGACAGCAACGGGTGGGCGTGGGCGCTTTGAGCTCGTCGAGCAACCACCCAGGTACCCAGGCGGCGGACAAACGGAAGGACGTGTCAAGCACGTCGACTGACACTGCAGGCACGCACGGCGATGTGGAACGTCGTCCAGGCGCACCTCCAGGGCCACCAGACTCACCTGACAACTCCCCAAATTGATCGAACATACCCCCGAGCTTTGACGGTCGGATCGGAGCGGGCGCTGCGGACGCGTCGAGAGCATCAAAGGCCGACCACCACCACAATAACAGACCAAAGGAGCCAGACGGTGGTGGCGGCAGCTCCACGAGCGCGCCAAATCGAGTTGAGACGCAAGGAGGTCGTTGGGTCGAGTCGCGAAGTGCCGAGTGCGACAGAGACAACCGGTGCGATAGCGACGGCGTCAGATGCATCAGGGGACGCTGCCAGTGGAGTGGCGACGGTGGCGGCATCGAAACAAGCGCGCTAGGTCGAGGTCCAGGGCGGCCAGGCAAGTGGGGCGACCAGGGTGAGTTGAGAGAGGCTGTTGGAGGTGATTGGGGCCGCAAGAGCGTTAGGGATGGCGACTGATGGACTGGCGGACGATGGTGGTCGACGCAGCGAGCAGCGGACGACCACGCAGGCAGCGTAACTTAGCCGAGCCCCAACTTCCCGATATGGACATCGTTTGGACGCTCCCCACCATATGCCAACGGCACATCAAGTCACCCAATCTTAGTGGACACAACATGTTCGAACACGTTCGAACGCGACTAGAAAAGCTCGGGAGCGTACGAACGTGAATGTGAACCTTCGGTTCGGTTCTGGAAAGTTCGGTTCGAACCAACGTTCAGAACCGAACGCGTCCGATGACCACTAGACCTGATGAGTTCACATGATCATACGAGGCTCGTGCACAGCGGACTCGTATATATACATCATATTGTACTTGGAATACAAGAGAACCGGAGCTGGGCTCCGGTCATGCGTCATGGCGAATACTGGGAACCTCCCTTTCTTCCAACTGTATCTCGTCGTCCTGACCCAACCCTTCATCCTCCGGAGCGTCGGGGAACGTGACCACGGCCGCAACAGTGCCATGGCCAAATCCGGATGGGAGCCCGAATGCCGTGTCGATGTCGTCGCCAAGTCTGTTTTGAAGATCGCGCGCGTGAAGTTCTCGCAAATTCAGGATGAATCGGGGTACGAGAGTTAACACGGGTAGAAATTCCATCATCATAGCCAGGACTATCCGCCACTCGTTTGCTGGTATGTATGGCACGCATAGGGTGGTGACAGAAGATGCCAAGGCGCTACACACAATGATCTACGGTCAGCCCGATGAGAACGTGAAGAGAAAAAGCAAAAATAGAGTGAAGAGAAGGGAAAACATACGCGAGAAAGTAGATGATGCCTTCTCTTGCAAGCGCCTCCGTGTAACGACTGACCCGGAATCGCTTCTTAGCCTTGCGCGTTTGCAGTGACTGTTTCATGAATCGAGTCGTGACAAGCAGACACATCAATGCACAGAGTGTAATCTGTAGACTATTTGTTACGGGGGCCCACTGATATAGAAAAAGAGATTGCGTTGTGCAGATCGAAAAATCAAGCATCCGAGCGGCCACCCCTGTAGAAATGGGAGAACCAGATCATCAGTCATCCTGCTACATAGTGTGCACAAATCCATAAAGTACATACATGTTGACTCACTCCGAGCGCTGAACATCACGCAATATATTGTATATGCAACAAGTATTGCGGCGCATAGTGCAAGGAGCGATGGAAAAACCAGCCTGGAGTGACTGTATAGTGCCCGTACTCGGAGGATCATTGTCACTATACCCACCAATGAGTTTATCTCCCTGGAAACTAGCGTGAACACTCACAGTCTGCAGCGCAGTAAAAAATCATTCTTAACCATAGGGCAAAAATGAAAAGTATGCTGCCTTCAATGCATTCTCCATCAGGCAATCCATAGGCAAACACCAACGAGTGTACCCACAGCTATCCAAATATGATCAATAGCCTGAAACCGTAACCAGACATCGAAGACAAGGGACTAACACTTACGTCTATGGGTAGTTTTCAGCACCCTTGTCGACTATCGGTAGAACAAAAGATTACCTCCGAAGGAACAGGTAGGAAAGAACTTCCAACTTTGGTGTGGTGGGGTCAATTCAACAAGTTCGGAATTAAAACGTAAACGTACGAAAGGCATAAATACTGGCAAAATGGTTAGGGATGGATGAACACACGGACAATAGACACGCGTACATCATGGAACATAGCCCACAATGGCGAACCTTAGTCAAGAACAATCAGCCACGGGACGGAGTCTCAGAGATTATCACACTACACACGAGGACAAACAAGGTGGACACCGTAGTCCAAGGCCTGGTCTTTAGCCACGTCAAAATATGCGTCATTACAAGAAAGATGAAGTCTGACCCAAATGTACTCTATCTGCAAAGTCGTCAGCCAGTGGATTCCGCAATGAATCCGCATCATGTCAGCGAATGCAATACGCACCTCTTGTGAGAACGTGAGGACTGATGGTATTACAATGTTGGGCTGTTCAGCATGTCGAAGAAACAATGTACAGACACACTACACTTACGGCAATCATAGCATGCAGCGACGACAGCGATGACTAGGAAGAAGTGTAGCGTCATTGCTGCGTCAACGGGAAGGAAAAAAAAAATCAAATAAACATACGAGCCCCAGTGTCTTTCAGCCGAATAGTCACAACAGTGGTCTCCAGAGTGGAGACCACGTACAGATGGTCGCTTGAGGAATTACAGTATATATCGCCAGCACCGACAGGCAGAGACATGCCGTGATGAGCGATTGCGCATCTGCAAAGTGAAGGGATTCGAGTGGGTGCGGGGCCAAGTGCCTGCAGGACGCATATACATACTATCGGCTAACCCGCCACTGCATTCGCTAAGGAAGTACTGACATTTCCGCCATTTTTTGGCTCTGTTTCAAAGAGATGGGAACCCACATGACCTTATCTGCAGATAAGACAAATCTATGATCGTCGTATTCCTATGCTGGTAACTTGTCGTGTAGTTGTCCGAGCCGTTATGAACATACTAGTTCAACTGTATGCCCGCTTTGTTCACTTTCAAAGGCTCAACCATGTCTCGGAAGCGCCGGCTGCCCCCGGCAGAAACCTCGCTTGTCGCTTTAACTGTTTTGTGCTGCAAGGCAATCAGTACTGCTTTGGACATATTACTGCTAGGTTGTCATGGTGGCCCATGTTCGTGAGCGCGCCGCGTGCCGGTCGCACTGCAACGGCAACATGGGCTGGGGTGAGGGCGGGCGGAGAGTGAGGCCACGATGCATACGCACGAGCATAGAAGTCAATGCGTCTGCTGACAGGTCGTGCTCGCGGACACATTGGGCAAGACGGGGCGACAGCGCAATGACGAGACGCCATAGGTTGGGGTGTGACGCAGCGAGGGGACAGTGACAACAGGGTGTGAGAGGGAATGAATGAGGGAACAAGGGCTGGATGACCGAAATGAAACGGGAGCACTGAGGCGAGGCAAGAGCGAGGGCGCAATGAGTGTGTACGAGTATGGGCCCGCTAACAGACAGAACGTCTGCTGGCAGGCCACGCTCGTGAACACGCTGCTGGGTGAGACCGACGCGAGGGGATAGCAAGAGGGGATGGGTGAGACGGCTCGGCCAAGGGTTAGTAGGAGGGGAGATGAGGAAGCGCCAGAGGCGAGATCAGGGGGGGATACTCTCGCATGTACGCCTCGGGTACGCGAACTCCAACCTGTACCCGGTACCCGTGCACGACTGCTTGTTGCGTAGGCTTGCCTGCAGATAGACTTAGCTACATGTGCGGTGCAGTCTCCTCAGCTCGTTGCAGCATCTGGGATGCGGGTCGTAGGCTTGTAAGCAGCTTGTGTAATATATTTTGAGGTCTTCTCCATGTCGATGCTTTCATGGGTGCACCCGCGTGCCCTACGCTGAGCGCAGGGGACTAACAAGCTAACACACTGAGTAGCGGGTATCCTCGCTGCGTCTGCACAACTGCCTCGTGCTTACCTGTAAATACCGTTTGTCTCACCGATTGGCTTCCTGCAAGACTCACTTGCGCCGACCGTACCTGTCACAGGTTATGACGCTGAGGGCGCCAGCGACGGCGAGACAAGGGTGGAGGCAGGAGCTTGTCAAGCAGCAAAGTTTGCGCTCAGCACAAGTATCTCCCTCGAGGTGACAGACCAATTCTTGAGGGAGATAGCTAAACGAGCGTTTTGTATTGAAAGTAAACAAGTAAACGAATGTGCTGCTTCATCGAATAAATACAAATAAAACAACAAAACAGTCCCTTACAAGGGCTTCCGGCCATAGAAGACCTTCGCTGTGGTGTAGGATCCTGGCATATTGTCCCACTCGTCCGCCACCACCTTCATCTCCTGGTCGAACTCCTCGGCTGAGGTATACCGTCCGGCGCCGTTTGCCTTCATCACGGGACCACGCATTCCGATGACCCCACCGATGGTGATGTCCCGCCCGTGGACGCCCTCCTCGCCTGCCCATTTCCCCAAGCTCAGGGGAGCATCCTCGCATTTGACGTCGACAAACCCGGTTACTTTGAGTATGTCCGCAATGTAGACGCCACAGCGCAACAACATATTCCTTTGCCCGAAGAATTCGTCCAAGAACAACACAAGCGATGAGGTCTTCGGCCCAGCCACCCATTCTGGACCGGTCTCGATCAGCTGGATGTACCCACCGGGCGCGAGCACGCGGTACATCTCTGAGATGGCTTGGAACCATTGGGCACGAGAGTAGGCACATAGCATGAAGCGCTGATGGACGAGCGAGAATTTGGAGGTCCAGTAGGATGGGAGATCAAAGGCAGAGGCAACGGAGAGATGAACGTTGGGCAAGATCGCAGCATCCTTGGGAAAGAGGCGCGCCTCGATATCGATACCATAGAGCTGAACCGACTCGGGGAGGTGCGCACGCGTATCACAAAGCCATGAACCTGACGAGACAGATATCCTTAGCGTGTAAAACACGGAGGATGCGGAAATGTGTTACCTGAGCCGGTTCCGACGTCCAGGACTTCCTCCTTGTCCTTGAGGGACACGGGAGGGAAAATGAGACGGCCAGAGAGGGCGTGCGTGTACAGATGGTGTTGTGTCAAAAGTCTGGGAGAAGATGAGCACCATACGCTAAACCACGCGAGGTTGGCACCATTACCTCTGGCATTCCTCCTGGTCAGAAGGAAGGAGGTACAAGGAACCCTTGTAGGAGTGCGTCGTACGCTCGACCGAGGTCTGGGTGGTGGCTGAACTCATCATTTGACCAGAGCTTGGGTGCGGTGAGGGTGACTGCAAGGTCTACCGACACCTCATCCTTTATAAGACGACTTTGAAGGGTCGGAGCTACTGTCCCGGCACGGTTAACGGGAGAAGCATCCAGTCAGCCCTGGACCCTTGAACCGATCCTGGGTGGCTCCGCATGGTTTAGCGAAACCTTTTAGTGGTAAGGTAAGCACTGCGTACACGCGTTGCTGCAATGCGAGATCGTTCAGTTACCCTCCATTGCATCGGTCAGGGTAGATGCATTCCACCAAAAATTAGGCGTCCACTGGCAATTGCGGCATCCGCAGCTGGTATATCTCCCCCCCACCGTCTCGGCCTGCTTCTAGAGCCCCTGATAATTACGTAACAGACATGGAAGCGTCTCGTAACGCGGACATGCTGTCTCGTCATTACCGTTACATTCCCCACTGGCCGGCATCTCGATGCACATGGCGTTCGCACAACTGATCCCATGGGATGGCGGCTCACTTCCACTTGACTGTGGTCGATTCGGTGGCGAGACAGCTGCCATGTATTGTCCTGGGGTGATGCGTTTGCCAAGCGGTCGAAACAGACAGCGGTTGCGTAGCTAAGTGAGCAAGCCCCTCCCTACTGGTTGATTGTGGCTCTATGCGACGCTTAGACCGTCACACCTCTTTTTGGTTACAAAAAAGTGAGCGCTTAGGCTCGCTGAATGCCACTGTTCAGTGGAAAGATTAGCCGATACTGGATGGTAGCTGATGGTTTTACTTTGAACCGCTCAGGCTAGCAGTCCACTGAAGCATCCCGGATGTATCTCAGATCATGATGATCAGTGGTTTCATGTTTTACAGCCGGTTGTGCCAGCAAGTTCGCTTGGTTTGACATCAACGTAAGGGCACAATAGCGGAAGCTCGGACTCCGAGTCGGAGGTCGCTGCCTCAATCGGCCATACCAAGCCCCCGATATTGACGTGAAAGCATTTGTCCGCTGGAACCTTCACTAACCCGCAATCTCCTTTGCCAGCCAGCCTTGTTCGTCGACACGCAACCCCCCCTCCCCAAGTCAGAACTTCCCCACGATCTTCGTCATCCGATCTCGCAGGCCTGGCCACAGATTCGCAAATGAGGTGTCCTATCCCCCTTGGAATGCATCCTTGCCCGCTCATCAACCATGACTGCATATCACTTCGCGCCTCGCACTAATCAACTCTATTTCTCTGAGTGTATCTCCTAAGGACACAATGAAGTACTTGGACATGGTTTTCGATCTTGACACCTGCTCGGGACCGGAGTATACGACACTTTTCCTCGATCGTGCGGCCCATCATCGATTACGTGTAACGTGAGTGCGCACAGATCATAGGACGGTGGTAAGATTGGAACTGACTTGGCGGGGCAGACGAAGAGACGGACCCCATCAAAAAGGACTAGTGAACTGTGCACTTCACGATTGGACGTCCCCACCAGGTGTAGACGTTACCAGCCAGGATTCTGGCAGCTGATGGCGGTCGGCGGTCTCATCGTACTGCAAAATCACGGAACATACCTTGGAGAGTCGACGAGTCACGTTCGAGGCATGGTTCGGTACTCTGGCAGCAGGGGGCGCCAGAGGTGTGCGCGTCCTCCAAGTCTTGCAAAATATGCCACCCGCCTTCCCTGGTCGGGCAATGCGTCAGCCATACGCCACGCCCTTCCCCTTTCCGACCATCTGTCGACCGGATTTCCCAAACTCACCCTTGATTCGCCCCAGCCAACATCTCTCTGGAATATTAGTATGCACGCTGTTTACACGCACGGCCGGCCCTATCGGCGACTTGTGGACAGAAGGGCCGCTAGAGGATGCGCCCACGCGTCGTCACTCTGCACTGGTGCTCGCAAATACTGATTACCCGTAGTATGCCGAGAGCGGCCTTTTTTGCCGCCATCAAAAAAGACTCATGGGGTGTCATGAACTTGGGAAAGTGGGCTGGCGAGAACGGCGTCCGGGGGGATCCGACAACCTAGAATGAGAGAACGGTGGGGTCGGTTCTGAATCGAGCACCGCAATGGACGGGGGACGTTGGACGAGCGGGACAACATTGAATCAAGAATCTCACGATACGGCAGCGAGCGCCTTTTGCGCTCGTGAACTCTATGAAGGAACAATAAACACGGCTCTTAATGGAATGGTCTTCCATGGAATATAGCAGGGTCCGGTCTGCGGCTCGGGTAATAATGGCGGACATGAATGACGTACCTGACAGAGTGCGTGCCTCGGGCTCTTCGTAACACCAAGCAAAGTGGAAGCGCTTTCCCCTCATTATGAGGCGCCTTCTTGGACCCTGGAAGTTACTACATTATTACCTACCACTTGGAACATGTCCACAAAACGAAATATGCATTCAGGTGTACAACCTGGCTTTACGAAGAATACAAACTCCTGCGACGTATATGGTGATTTGCAAATATCCTAGTACAAGGGTATTGATCGGGCCTTGAGCTATCCCGAGATGGTGTGTTTATTGAGCTCGGCAAGCGCGAAAGGCAGGCCACCGCCTTCCTCTCTCTCACAATCCCTGAAAAGCTCCTTCAACGACGGCCTTCTGTTGCGCTTGGTGAATCTTCCCGATCCCCGTCGCGGGGACTGCATCCTCGCGGCGACCGATAAACCTCACTTGCGCACCTTCACCCAATCCGCTCAACACGGCACCCAGCCTATCCTTGACGTGTCCCCATGCACCCTGGTTCTTCGGCTCTTCCTGCACCCACAACCATTCCGGCCTCGAACCCAAAGCCACGTACGACTTGAGGGCGTAGGCGAGCTCGGCGAATGGGAACGGCGCGAGCTCTTCAATACGTATCAGTGCTACTCGGTCTTCTAGGCCACGTGCAGCGCGCTCCTTCGCGAGTTCGTAGTAGATCTTTCCGCTAACCAACACCACGCGCTCTATTTTCTCTGTCGGTGGATACGTATCGGAAAGAATAGGCTGGAACCGTGTGCCGGGAAGCATCTCCGAGAGCTTGGATGATGCAGCCTGGAGCAAGGTATAAAGAGGACTTCACGTGAGATGGATGATGTCAACGCACTGCCAAACGAAGGAGCCCCTTGGGTGCAGCCACGACAAGGGGTTTGCGATAGTTCCTCTTTATTTGGCGACGGAGGAGATGGAAATACTGTGATGGGGTAGTTGGGAACACGACATGGATGTTGATATTCACGTTCGACTTGGGGGTATAAGAATCGTTTGTAAGCTAGCTCCAAACAGTCAGTGCAAGCAAAAGGAAGTGCACTTCGTTTCACACCTGCAGCATTCTCTCGATCCGGCTAGAGGAGTGTTCCGGGCCGGCCCCGTCTAAACCGTGGGGCAGTAAGAGTACAATCCCACTTTGCTTTAGCCATTTCGCTATGATCACAAGCAACGTTGTCGCGCAACATACAGCAAAGATATGATCACTTACTTTCGCCGCTCGAGATAAACGTGTCAATAGTGACCTGGGCACCGTTAAAGAAATCACCGAACTAAGACCAAATCCCGTCGATCAACCAAATCGCGAAGAGTAGGAATATGGAAATACCTGAGCCTCCCAGATGGGCAACAGATCAGGTCTCTCCCAAGAAGCGCCGTACTCGAACTGTGGAACGGTTAACAACCTCGGAGGATTTCGTTGCGGGATGGCTCACTCCAAGAACCGCAAGCTCACTCAACGAACCTGGAACATTCATTCCACCAGTGTTGCAGGAGAAAGGGAAAATCACGCACTATTGGCGAGCTCCAACTTCCCAACGGCTCCGGTCAGCGCATGATTCAGTGGAACAATCACTCCTTCTGTGTTCTGGTCAACGAGCATTGCATGACTTGGGTGATCAATAGTAAGAAAGAAATGAGCATATACTGGGGTGATGAAAGCTTACCGGTGACTAAACGTCCCTCGGCCGACGTCTTGGCCAGCGACCCGAACATCGCATCCATCGAGCATGAGGGTCCCAAATGCCAACGCCTATGACCACGATGTGTATGAGTGTCGGAGCATCGTTTCAAAGAGCGACGCCTACGAACTTCTGCAGTGGCCCAATCAACACCCTCTCCCTTGTCCAAGCTCGCTAGGCGGCTCTTGACGTGCCGCTGTAGTCTAGGATGGATCTCCTAAACGACGCTTTTAAGTCAAGTGTCCGAACGCTGAGCAAAGAGTACGCACAAATCTATCTGGAACTTCAACACTCCCTTTCCCAGCCTTTTGCAGTAGCTCGAGAGGTACCCCAGTGTCGAACGTCTCTGCTTCCTTCGAACCCGGCCACACCATAGGTACCTCCTTCCCATCGATAGTGATGGACTTCCATTGGCCGTCGAACTTAATCGAGGGGGGAGAATACGTTGCAGAGGCCGCGAGAGCGTCGTTGAGAGCGGCCTTGTAGGAATCCCGGGTAGAAGAGGCGAAATCTTGGGATATAACCCCATCCGACTATTATATAAATACGCCACCCACAGGAGTGCGATCAATTAAAGGCGTTATCATGAACACAGATACACGCTCAAAGGAGAAAGGATACGCACCACCAGTTTATCCTCGTAAAGTTGAGGCACGCTCTGCCTTGATCGGATCTTCTGATACATGATTGGCTGAGTATATGCGGGTTCGTCCAATTCATTATGGCCCCTGACGATTGGATTCTTCAACGGTCTTGCAACTCAACTAGGGAGATGTTTACCATCGGCGATACACCATCAGGTCTATGACGATGTCCTTCCTAAAGTGATTTCTGTACTTGAATGCAATCTCGATCGCTCGCGAAACATCTACAGGGAAATCATTAGTTTGGTGATGTATATCCTTTCCGCGTAAAGATGAATAAGTACCTTCAGGGTAATCACCATTCACATGTAGGACAGGGCAATTGACCATTTTTGCGACATCTGAGCAATACAATGAAGATCGTGCGGCAGATGCGGGCGTCGTATACCCAATGCTAGAGACCAAATCGTCAAGTAGAGATGGATCGATCAAGGCTGTACGCACTTGTTACTGTGTGTTTGCCGGAAAATGAGAAGTACTCAAAGATCAAGACGCAAAATGAAACGTACTCAACTACGATGTGCACACTCCCCCCACTGGTATAGTGTGGCAAGTTACCTACGAACAACTGGTTAAAAACACGGAGCGCAGTTAGCCGGACAATACATACTTAACCCGAGTGTCTCCATGATCACACCCTGACCCGTAAAGCTCGCGTCACCGTGAAGTTGAACACACATCACCTACGCACGCCAACATCGCTCGATATATGCGCGCTCAGACAAACGTCATAACATACCTTGTCCCCAAGCATACACCCTTCTACCCCAGACCCGCCTTTCTCGAGGGCCTTGAGAAGACTATATTGCTTGGCACGAGCCTTGCCTAACGCCACAGGGTTCACAGCCTCTGAAATGCAGGGGCGCCGGGATCAGCAGAATGCACGCTTGCATGCGACGCAAAAAGGGCGAAGCGGAAGAACCGAATGAACGACGAGGACGCACCCAGGTGTGATGGGTTTGGTAGGAGAGTGATTTTGATTTCTTTCCCTGCATAATTCAACGTGGGCGAGGCCACTAGACGGAGATTATTCATGTTTGAAACATGGATCAAGGCGCATGCACCCACCCAAATGACTAAGGACATCACCCGAGATTGCTTCATCATCGACATCTACTTCTGCTCCTCCCTTTATCTTGTGGAAGAGCAAGGCAGGATCGCATCCTAAAAGACCAGTGAGCAGGTTGAGCCGTCCACGATGAGGCATGGCGAGGATGATGTGGGTCATATCAGCTAACGTCACACGGTGCGAATTAACAACACTGAGCACGGATTTTAGCTGAAACATACATTGTGCGGCCGCGGCGAACAATGTGTCAAGCGCAGACAACATGGATTCGCCACCTTCCAGGCCATACCGCTTCAGGTTTGGAAACTTGGCTTGTAGAAACGTGTCGAACACCTCGGAGCGAGCAAGGAGCTCATGGGTTCTTCGTTTATGCTCCGGCGCAATTGGATGAACGACCTTGGCAGCCTCAGACTCAAGAAGGTGCGCAAACCAAAGTCGTTCCATCTTGCTTGGGAGGTCCATATACTCGTATGCGATACGCCCCACATAGACTGCGTTGAGAAAGCCTGTAATCTGATCGAGAGTCCAGTTCTTGCCCTTCCCGTGACCCTCTCCGGTCCAGAGAATGCCATCCACATTGTATTGATTAGAAGGGCCGGTGAGGCCATATCGAGTGGGCTCGAGCGCTGCAACGCGCTCACGTTGTAGGATGTCGAGCGGATCGATGGATGCAGCACGGTGGCCATGGGTACGAAGGGCATCCGCATAGCGCAGCAACGAGGCATTCGTTACCCGGTTAGCCAATTGTTCAGGCGTATCTGGTGTCAGCCATAAGTGCAATAACAGAGAGAGGCGCGTACAACGACGTACAATCAGACATAGTGAATTCACGTGCTCTCCGGAACCCATACGAGTTGTCGTGATAGAGTCGCCTGAGGACAACGACCTTGCCTTCCTCCTTACTGTATCCCACTGAACCTAGTCGCCCGAGGAGGCGCCCTATAGACGCATCACGAGCCCGAACCTGAGTATACATAGTGCACCTGGGTGAATGATGCTGCTTGTCGTGCTTGTGGAAGTTGGAACAAGACAAGATTGCCGAACCAGGCTGGGAACCGACTCAACCGAGAACAGCGCTTCGGATGGAACTTGGCTCTGGGGAGCGAGCTGGTGTTCGTAATGAATGCAATTCAGTTTACCGTAAAGTGTCTTCATTGAACGTGAACCTTGAGCGAGTGCCCGCGAGCCACCGCTCGTAGCTCGGGCTTTCGGAGAAGAGGTGTGGATGGTGTTACTTTGACTCAGACCAGGCCCGTACGGGCCTAGTCATTCCGACCTTTTAGGAAACGCTCCTAGATCCACCACCAAGTGGAGTGCTCAGGATAACAGTTGACCGGAACCATTATCTGCGTATCCTGGTTCGAGAAGACAACTGTGAATGGAGGCTCAAGGCATGAAATCACGCATCACATATAGTTGATGGCAGATTTACTTGTCATGAAGACAACCTTTGAAACAACCCCCAAGTTACACCTACCCAGCGATTCCCGTCCGTCACTCCTTGCTGATGGCTATGGGGTCCGAATCAAAAGAGCTCCCACACAGATAGCCATGCTCATTCTTCAGGCAATCAACAAAGTTCGTGGTGTGCGCATGGTGCGTGACGCCGTTAATTTTGCTGCATAGCAACGCACATGTCCTAGAAATCAAGTTGCTGCTGCTCCTCGTCCTGCCCGCAGCCCACCCACCATACCGTATCTCACCATTCTCAAGTTTTTCAATCCGTGCCTAGCTCGTAAATCACCAGGCTCAAGGAAGGATGTGTCTTAGGAGACAGGTCCGTACGAACAGGAAAATCGCCCCCTCATACTAAACCCCCCGCAGTCGGTGTTAATGAATGTCGGCGACACAGCTGGTCTAGCCAAGGGGCACAACGATCCCAATCTACCAAATGTAATGGTAGTGGGCCCAATGGGCGGCGGTGTCAGCACTGTCGTCAACTTGATTGCAGGCAAGGATGTTGCCCGCGTCTCAAACGACACGTCACGGTGCACGCGGAAGATGGCTTCCTATCACATTGAGCTCAGAGATGCGGCAAAGATTGCTCCAGTCACGCTCTATGACATCCCTGGCTTCGACTACAATGCCAAATCACCTCTCGAGTTTCCGCGTGTGCCTATCAGCCTCGCTATCATATGCATGGAAGATTTTCCGGCGCAGGTGAGGGCGACCGCGGAGTATTTGAAAAACAAGTGGAGGAAACATGGTGACGGAAACATCCCGGTTCTTGTTGTCATCAACCATATCGCCCCCAACCCGGACGCTAATTGGTGGGAAGAGAATAAAAAACACTTCCCCAGCCTCGGTGTCGTCACCGACCATGTCTGTTTGACAAGACAGAGGAAGGAGGAATCCACAAAACAACTGCAGTCTCTAATTATTCAACACTTGTCTGCCCAAAAGGTCTACAAGAGCACACGGGGCCCCTGATGATTTACATGTAGATTTCTGTGTCTCATCCCGTGTTCGAGCAATGCCTTCCCATCCTCTGACCGGTGACATACAAATTCATACTCATGCTTTGGCTATTTCGTTGGTTTGGCGTATGTTTCTTGCATCCCTTTTCACTTTCACCCTGAATCCTGACATAGTTGTACCTCCGTGACAACCTTCCTGCTTCCCTTTCCCCTTAAAAGCACGCGTCGTTCCGTGTAAATGACCAGTTGACGCCAATGAGTCCATGGTAACCCTAAACATGATCAACTCTCCAGCAAGGGACATCACTACTCTCTAACACCATGTTACTCATATCCGAATCCCGCAAGTGAGCAAAACGGATAGACAGTGGCAAGGGGAATAACCCCCGGGCTTGGATGCTGCAGTCAATGTCTCAACCGCCTGTCGACTCTTCCCTTTGTATATAATCACTCACCAACTCTCTTCTGCCCCCTGCAGTGATCTAAAATCAGCCGCCGAATTCGTTCCTCAGATCGATCTCTTCGTTTCCGCAACATTTGTATAAGATCTGCCTCCCTCCGCGGTAGCGTTGTGACGCAAGCGTGTGCATTGAACCTGTCACACCCCTCGAAGCACATCCGCTCGACCAGTGTACCATTCGTACTGCCATCTCCGAGTGCCGCATCCCACCAGTCTTCCATATCGCCCTCTGCCGCGAATCGTTCCAGTTCAGTGACGACGGCAATCATCGGGGGCTTGTGACCGGGAAAACTGTCCCGAATGCGGTGCACGATACTGGGCATGACTGTCGCCTTCTGCTTCCTAAAACAATAGATAAACAGATCGATGCCCTCGTTCCGTTCGATCTGACGGATCGTCTCGAAGATCGTCGCGTCCGAGAATCGACCACCAAACCCTGGTACTTCATACAAGCAGAACTGCTTGCGGGATCCTGGAAGCGTGGTGCAGTGGGGTTTGATCTTTCGGGAGGTGGACTTAGCATTCGGATGGGCGTTGCTGACGGGATGTCCGGTGATGAGGTTTACGAGAGAGCTGATCCCCACGCCGGTACGGCCAAAGATTATGACCACGTAGGGTTTGATCGCCTTCTGTGGATGATGAATAACGATGAGCAGGGGTTCGGTGAGGCCGGGTGATTTACCTGACGTGAACGCTCGAAAGGTTGACCCGTCTCGTTGGGGTGCATCGAACGGGCAGTGTTCACCATGGACAGCTCTGAGATGAGGGTGAGGGCGTGTGGTAGCAAGCGAGACGCTGGTGACTGCCACCTGACAATGCCCTGCGGTGGAGAACAAATGTTTACGCCTAGAACATTAGGATTACTTCAGCCATCACCGCATGGCAAACGCATTTCTGAAATGGTCATGTGACTTTAAACGAGGTCACTGAATTTGGATTTGTTTGGCAAGAGCTTTAGAAATAAACAAAGCATCAAACAGGGCTCAGCCGCACTCGAATCAGTACAAGTCTGCAATGGATGCATTTCCCATATCCTATCAGGCTCAGATGACCGAAAAGTACGTCACAAAAACGTATTTAAACCAGGCATTGAATATTCAGTATCTGTATAGTCTTGCTTACAAAACTTGAAAGCTGGCCCACTTTATCAAGAGCTCGTTGTCCTTTCTGCCACTGTTGACATGGTGTCTGCAACACATGGTGTAGAAAGGTGTGTTATATGTTGACTCGTCGAGGGGTAAATAGGGATACTCGTAGTATTCTCCGCAATAGGGCAATCTCTTCGAACGGCAGAACGGGAAGTTCGGGAACAGCTCTCGGGAAACTACCTTTCTGAGCCTTCCATCTCTGTGTCTGTATAGACGAAAACGACAAATAACGAGGGATCGTTTCGCAGCCCCAGTGATACTGTCGGAATCTGCGATATGGGCAAGCACAGCAGCCCTTCTCTTGCGACAAATATGGGAACGGCGATAGCTTCACTGGCAGTTGCTCCGGAAACGACTGCAAGGGTGTGAAGAGGGCGTACACTAATAGAACATCCCGTCGCTGCGCTTGGGTCTACGCCTCTCTGCTTTGTGCAGAGGATAACGAGATCCACTCAGGGATCGTTGTCGCTACCGTCGAGGTCATTACCGATCCACTCCGCCCGACTTATTGCACCCATGTTCATTTCATGTTTCCAGAGATTCCGGCAGATTAGTTCATCTTATGCGTGCAGCTCCCGAAACGGCAAGCACAGCTGTAGTGCTAGGTCCTCAGACGATCGCAGTTAAGCCGCGCCCTCCGTTTCCTTGTCACCTCCAACCTCGCCTGCACCTCGCACCCGCCTCATCTCACCCGCCTCGAAGTGATACCCGTCTATCTCGGCGTCTCGCGACCTCCCAATTTCCTGGGGCCCGCCATGTCCAGCTTGCCCACATCTGCGAGATTTTCCCACCCACCCTCGCGGCACTCTGGTCAGCCTGCGACGGACAAAAGGCTCGTTCCCATACGTTCCAAGCGAGGAAGTGCTCCGCGCTTTCGCCATTATCCCCCTTCAAGTTCCCCGCTAGATACTTGTGAATGTACATACTATGGCTTCCAAACCATGTTCCTTGTCTTTCCTTGACCTCCTTCGGGATAAGCTGGTGCTCCAGAAAGTGATCACAACGGGGATGCTCATCGACATGATCAATCGGAAATGTTGCGGTTATGTAATTTCCGCCTGACGCCGGACCCTCGAACTTTCAACGAGTGTTTCATCGCAGGTTCGGTTCGTCGCAGCAAAAGAAAACAAAAAAAAACCGGAAATTCCAAAACTATCGAACACTTGTTTCTACCGCGGCGCCCTGATATGATATATACAAAGCCGGCCATTAGAGGTCTGTATCAAAGGAACGACAAACGAACGAGGACTACGGAAACGAGCGTGAGTCGTGCAGGTCATAAACACAGGTAGAGGGTCTGGGTATACTATCGTGAACACAGCTAACGTGAACGGCGAAGGCGCTGCCTATCATAGTCGTACAGAAATAAAACAAGAAGAAATAAGGGCACACATACGCGGGAACCGTCAGGCGTACGGTAGGTCGGGGAGATATCCTGCGCTTTTCACGTACGTGACCCGCTTCGTTCCATTACAGTTCCTCCAGATAAGGCTCCTGATAGCCTGCGTGGATTGATACCGTCGTTCGTACAAGTCCATGTTGTACGAGACGTCTTCTCGGGACAGCGTTGTCACGCAGGCGTGGTCGGCGAACTTCAAGCCCCTTGATGCGAGCATGTCGCCATTCTTTCTTGATCCCGTCCACCAGTCTTCCATCGACTCGCCATGTTTTTCGAGACCGGTGACAACGCCAACCATGGGCACTCTCTCCGGCACAGCGGATCGAACGGCGTTGAAGATCTTCTTTGCGATGCCTTCCTTTGGTCTCAAGCAGTACATGAGGAGGTCGATACCACGCTCGGTATAGAGCTCGCCGATGGCCTTTTCTGGGGCGTATTCGTTGCCGAATCCGGGGATATCATAAATATCGAACGCATGACCGCTGATGTCCACTCTATATGCGGCTGGTGCCAGCGTGCAAGGGTGCATGTCTGTGCTGAAAGGTGCGTCTTCGCGACCGAGGATTAGATTTACGAGAGAGCTGACACCCATGCCGGTGCGTCCAAAGACGACGACGACGTGCACCCGGTCGCCTTGCTTGAAAAACGGGACCATATGAACGATGCGTTCTTTTCCAACACGCCAGAAGAAGAGAACGTGTTGAAAGGGAGTACTCACGTTATCCACCGGCATGGGCGTCGTTGGGGATTTGGCCTCGAACGGGTTCAACCCGCGCAGCCGACTTAGCACGGTAGTGTCGCTGAAGAGCTTGCTAGGTACGAAGAATTTTGACGCCATTCTGGGGGCGGGAAGATGTGGGGGACACACGCGGTGGCTTGGTGAGAGTAATTTGGAACTTGACAACGGCGTTCTTCTCCTTGCAGGGGTGGCCCTTTTAAAAAGGCCATCCCCAGCGGGACGAAGGACGCCTCATGGGAAGCGTGCCGCACGCCAATGGGTGCGTGCTTTGCGGTGAGCTTCCCCCATACCAGGTTTGTGCCACCAATCTGATCGTCCACACTTGTCCCGTCGACGTCACGCACGCCCCCGCGGCAGAGCAGCCGAATCCCCTTTTTTTTGTTCGCTTGGCGCGTATCGTTGGTTTGAAGTGACCCCGGACGACTATCACCACTCTCCCGGCGTCACGGAACCCTCTCGCGTGCTCAGCTGCAGGGACCCTCGTGTTCCGATCTTTGGTCCTCAGAGATATGGTTCGATCGCTTGTGGCCAGGGAAGGCAGCAGTCATCTTACGTGCTCAAGACGCAAACGAAGCAATGACCTAGGTGGTCATCTCGTTCCAACATTGGGCGGGACCCTTTAGCAGGAGCTGCTATGGCATCACGTCAGCGAACGAGGTTCAACACGTGTAAAGTGACTGACCGATACCGCTTCATTCCCCGAGTTGCGCCATAACCACAGAAACGAACGTTCTATCTATCTATCGTACACACAGTGCGAGCCCTCCACGAGCCATTCGTCCGTGCCTCGCGTCATGTCCATCGCATCCCGTCACTGCCAACAAGGTTGGAGAGCAGCTATCGACGCCAACCGAAGTGAGATACACACATCTAATTAATTTCCAAGGAACATGTCTCCTCGGCGAACGCCTCTCGCAACGCTTCTCTTCTCTGCCCAGCAATTCCTCGTGATTAGCTGCTTTGCGGCTTTTTCAGACTCGGACAGTCTGTCCTTGAAAATGGCATCGCGGGACGTCGTGGCGTCCAGCGTGGTGACGCAGGCATGATCAGCGAATACCATGCGCCGTGCCTTCAAGTCCGCTTCGTTCGTCGACCACCAATGGCCCATGGTCTCGCCGTACCTCTCCAGACACGTGATCACGGCGACGATGGGCACGTCGTCCGACACGGCAGACCGTATCGCGGTGTAATTCTGATAGCCTGCGTTCGCGTCGCCGCGCGTGCCACGCAAACAATTGACGACGAGGTCGATACCAAACTGCGCGTCGAGCTCTCGAAGGGCTTTGGTGATGACGGAAGTGGGACATTTGAAAGAGCCAAAGCCAGGGGAGTCGATGAGTCGGAAGGAGCGCCCGTTGAGGGAGAAGGGGTAGGCGGTGAAAGATTTGGTGCAGGGGCTGACGTCTGTGGAGACGGGCGCTTGGGAGACGCCAGTGATCATGTTGATAAGGGAACTGACGCCAACGCCCGTTTGGCCGATTAAGACGACGTTGAAGATGTCCTAGATGTTGAAAGGTGTAAGCCACAGGGAGGGATATGATCGCGGCGGGGGTATATGTAGGGGACGAGGAGAGAAGTGGGATACTGACTTTGTCCTCGAGGGCATCTTCGTGAGCTATCTTTTTCAACAGATCGTTGATGAGAGACGCTTTTGAGTCTTTGCGAAGAAAAGCGGGAAGAAAGTGCATGCCGACCAACGGTCAGTCAGAGGCGGTGACAGCTCGCAGCTCGGGCGGGCAACGCTTGCGATCGGGTTCCAAAGGGAAAGCGCAACCGGCGAGGCTGGGGCACCGCTTTTTCTGCTCGGGTGTTGAGATTGATAAAGTGGCTACGTGCGCAGGGATGACGAAGTGGAAACGTTGCGAGTTGTCCGTCGAGGTTTGGCGACGAGGAGACCTCGAGGCAGGTGGATGATATATATGGGCATTTGGGAAGGAGCAGTGCTAGACCTGGCATGAGTACATAAGTCGCCAACGAGCACGTGCCGGGACTTGTGTTGACCGTTGGCCTCCGTTGCTAGCCCTCTCCGAGATGGAACTCCCAACTGGTCGCCAGCGGCTGCTACGCGGATTGAAAGGTAGTGGCGTTGGTGCGCGCAACGACGACGACATGGCAGAATGAAGCCAGCTTGGCCCGACCCTGAACCAAATCAAAGTGACATGATCTGTCTGACTTTGAACTCGCAAAGCGCCGTAGTTGTGATGGGTGCCAATCGGGAATTGGAAGGATGCGCCAGAGCTGATCAGGACGGAACGCATCTGCCCTTCGACGCGAATGGCTCCCAATGGCAATCGGGAGGTTCTCGGGATGAAGGTTTCCAGGTGCACACGTCAATCAGCGAGAGCCGGGCAGACCCGACGATCTGCACGTTCGTGGTACGCATGTGAGCCGTCGATGCCCAGACCGCATGGAGTCGGAGCGGACTGATTTTGGTGGTGCACGGCTGAAAAGGGGGGATGGGGTCGGTCCGGACATTGCCGAGGATGTTGGTCCGGACCAGGCTTGGACTGCGCGTACGGCGCGAACGACAGCGACGACCAGGACGACCAGGACGTGGACACGCCCGAGGTGCGCACGTCTTTGTTTTGCCAGCAGACAACAGCGTCCGCGAGTGCCGACGCTCGCTGGACGTCTGGTTCGTGCTCACTTGTCCATATCCAGCACTCCAACCTCAAATCATCCGCAATCGTCCCAAATCCACTCTTGATTCCGCAGATAATCTCGTGTCCTTGCCGCATATAAGCCCTCCTTCCTCTCCATTCTTCCTTCTCCGCACCACCACCCATGGACTCTTTTCACGAACCGTACACCCGCGCCGGCGACGACATCTCCCTCGATGCCGTCCGCGATCAAGTACGCGCACTCGAAGACGCTCACAAGGCTCACGGCGTCCAGCTCTCAGGCAGGATCGTCCACGTCTGCCACTACCTCCCCGTTGTCCCCACCCTCATCTCCCACGCGTCCCCGTCCGCGGCGGGCGTCCTCAGTCCTCCTCCCTCCCCACCCACTCACTACGGAGATGTTCCTGCTAGCCCCACGGGTGGTGCTCAGACCGAGCAACAGGATCCGTCATCCGCACCGTCCAGGCGCTGGAAGCTCGCACCTAGGTATGGCCATGCAGCCATGATCTCGGGCATTCGGTCCCTCTCTGCTACTCACGATCAGCTCATCGTGGGGTGGACTGGCGATATCCTCTCCCTTCCCACAGAGAGCGCAGAAGCGAACGGCGGAGCCGCCGGTAACGGGGAACAGCATGTTCCGAGTCATCTCGTCACCCAAGCCGATAGAGAGGCACTGGAGGCGGAGCTAGTCGGATACGACGAGGACGGCCAGGGTCAGGAGATCGAGGGAAACAAGGGCAAGCTCGAGTACGCCCCCGTATGGCTTGAAGACAAGGTTGCACACGGCCATTACGACGGGTACTGTAAAACGAGTGCGTGTTTCTCTGTTTCGTCTCGCCGCTTTCCCTGCAGAATGTTGTCGTTGCGTGGTGCCTTTGTTTTGGTGCTCGGCTTCCATATATGCGCACCGTGTACCGTATCTTACTGGTGGCGGTGACGTTTATCGAGATGCTGCATCGCTTCCGGATACGATAATCGCTCCGGTGTCACTGATTAGCCTTGGGAAGAATGCACCCGAGACACGAGATCAGGCAACGATAATCATGGCGTTGCGTAGTTGCTCCTGTCGTACGTGTCGACGTTGGCGGTGCGTGCCAAATGAGCACCGATCTCGCTCTCTTTATCTTGATCCAGCTTTGATTCCTTTCTTTGATGTTTTTCCTGCTCACGAAGTGCGCTGACAAGATCTCGTTCAAAGCACTTTGGCCGTTGTTTCACTACTTGCTCTGGCAGGACGTTGCCACGGAATATGCATCGGCAGATGCACACTGGGTACATTACGATCAGGCACGCGGATTTCTATTGTTACATGGCCAGCTTTGGTATTCATATCTGCGTGCAGGCAAATCAGGTATTTGCCGAGCGTATAGCGTCGGCACTCAAGCCTGGTGATCTTGTGTGGGTACATGACTACCACCTACTCCTCGTGCCCAAGTTGTTGCGAAGCAAAGTGGGTGAGAAGGGGACAGACGTGTGAGCCCATTTTCTACGTCGTCCATACATAGGTCCTGAGGATGCACAGGATCATTGGACTCTTTGTCCACACCCCATTCCCGAGCTCAGAGGTATTCAGATGCCTGCCACGTGGGTTAAATGTCAGCCTCGTTATCCTTGCCATATCTCATGATGGATCAGGTCGCAAAGAGATTCTAGACGGCATGCTCGGTGCTAACCTTATTTGTTTCCAAACTTATTCCTACTCCCGTCACTTCTTGTCTACCTGTGTCCGTGTCTGCGGATACGAAACAACTTCCCGTACTGTCCCCGCACCTGTTCCCTCAAATACCCCTTCTACTCTCAACCCAATCTCTGCACATCTCGATCGCAGTAAATCATCCAACTCTCCCGAGAACAAGTATATAGGTATCGATGTACTGGGACACGTTGTTGCAATCTCCCATTGTCCGGTCGGTATTGATGCTGAACGTGTGGCGAGGGACACGCTGCGGCCTGGTATTCAACCCAAGTTGGAGGCTCTCCGAGCGTTATATGCTAACAAGAAGATCATTGTCGGAAGGGACAAGCTGGATGTCGTTAAAGGAGTCCTCCAAAAGGTGTGTCACTACCTAGGGGTGGATCTCCCCCACTTCATATTCTTCCTTTCTCGGATCCGACGTACTGACGACACACACGTGACTCAGCTCCGTGCGTTCGAGAAACTCCTGCGCGATTACCCTGAGTGGCAAGGCGAAGTCGTGCTTATCCAAGTGACGTCCCCCGCACTGACGGATTCTCCCAAATTGGAACGTCAAGTGTCGGAACTGGTTGCACACATCAATGGAGAGTACGGAAGTCTGGATTTCATACCCGTGCATCATTAGTGCGTTCTTCCGGTTCTTTTGTGCATACTTCTCTTTTACCTGTTCCGCACCGAACGTTGTTCTGACCCTTTGCACTTCGTTTAGCCACCAAACACTCAAAAAGGACGAATTCTATGCTCTTCTTTCGGCTGCGGATTTGGGCGTGATCACGCCATTACGCGATGGAATGAACACGACTTCGATGGAATTTGTTATTGCCCAAGAACGTACCAACCGATCACCACTCGTCTTGAGCGAATTTATGGGCATCAGTCAGCATATGGATCAGGCACTACAAGTCAACCCATGGGATCTTGGGGTGTGTTTCTCGAGACAGTAGAACTCGCCCTGATTCATTAACGTTCGAACAGGATGTTGCTGCAGCGATGAATGATGGTCTCCTGGTGTCCTCTGCTTCCAGAACGGCCCGGCACGCTGCGCTCCACAAGGTCGTGACTACCCATACCTCGCATACCTGGGCGGCTCTTCTTGTCAAGATGCTCTTGTTCCAAATCAACGGGCAGTCGACTGCCCGCGGAACGCCCTGGCTGCCCAAAGAGCTTCTGAAAGACAAGTACGACAAGGCGAAAAAGCGCCTGTTCTTGTTTGACTACGATGTACGTGCCATTTCTCCACCTTTGGTCGCAGACGGGGGGGGCAAGCGATGCTAATACGGTGACGCTGGCTGTCTAGGGTACTCTTACGCCGATCGTCAAGACGCCGTCGCTGGCGGTTCCATCGATTGATGCGCTAAACGCGCTCACAAAACTTACCTCTGATCCCCGCAATGTCATCTACATCGTCTCCGGTCGAGACCAAGCTTTCTTGGAGTTGCACCTCGGCCACATCAAGCACCTTGGCATGAGCGCCGAACATGGTGGATTTATCCGTGATCCTTCCAACGGGAATGGGAAGGTTCCCACGGACGACGACGAAATCTGGGTCAACTTTACTTCCAAGCTGGATATGAGTTGGATGGACGAAGTAGCAGAGATCTTCAAGTATTATACGGAGAGAACGACGGGGAGTCACATCGAGGTCAAGAAGAGTTCGATCACGTGGCATTATCGGGCGAGTGATCCGGAGTGGGGGTAGGCTTTCTTTTTTTCTTCCGCTCGGGAGTGTATGGTTGAGCGTGATTCCGCAGATTGTTCCAGTGCAGACAGTGTCAAGACCTGCTAGAGAACAACCTGGCGCACAAGCGACCCATCGAAGTACTCGTCGGGAAGAAGAATCTCGAGGTTCGTCCATTGGCTGTGAACAAGGTCCGTTTTCTATCCCCCTAAATTTCTCTAGCCTTGCTTACTCGGATCTTTGCCATGTTTCGCGTTCCAAACATAGGGTGAGATTGCCAAGCGGATTTTATACATGAACCCCGACGCGGAGTTCGTCTTTTGTGCGGGCGACGACAGAGTAGGATGGGCAAGAACTATTCCCTGTCCATCGTTGACCAGTTCTTTTTTCCTAGACCGACGAAGACATGTTCCGAGCTCTGCACGTCTTCTCTCCTGACGTGGCCGGCGAGGCTCATCTCGAAGCGCCGTTGTCTGTCACGCTGGTAAACGACAAGGACGGTGCGCCCCCACCCGACGTTGAACTGGCCATCACGCCAGATGCCATCTTTACGACGGCGGTGGGGCATAGTTCGAAAAGGACGTTGGCGAGTTGGCACCTGACGACGCCAGAGGAGGTCGTCGACCACATGTTGCACCTTGTCGGGGAGACCAGTCGCGAGGCGACTCCCCTGATCGTGCTGAACGGGGATGGCGAGGAAGCCAAGAGTTATTTGTGAGCGTATTGGGGTGCTCCGGCGTGGGGAGCATCTGGCCGATGTGAAGAAATTGGAGCCAAGGACTAGACAGGACCCTTTGACCATCCTCCTTTTTTTTTTTTGAAACCTTTCCCTCGTTCAATACATTCAGGGGACCGCGGATGCCTTGGCCGTTTTGTTGGTTATACGTATATATACATGTTGGGCTTGTGGATTGGATAGTGGGCTGGTGGATTACTGATCTTCTCTCCGCCGGGCTGTGACTATAGCAAGAGACGCGATCGAGTAGCACTTCAATCGGGATTATTAGATGCTACCATGGTATATATCCGTGGTATGACCGTTTCTCTTCGCTGGCATGTTTTGGTAGTTTGAACGCTTCCACCGGTCGCGGACGAGACAAGGGCCCCATCTGGGAATTGACTTTTTTCCGAATTTGTCTGACCTGTTCGATAAGGCTCGGATATTCTGAAAAATCAATTCCTGGATCCTCTGCGGACTCGGAGTCTGGACAAAACAAACTAGATCACTGGCCCATGGCGGACCGAAGATCGATTATGGTCATGTGATTGTAGTCATGTTACTGTGTGAACATAGTCACGTAGTACCCTAGCTAAGAAGCGCAGTCTTTGAGTGTTCAACGTCAACGTCGACGCGATTGAACACAAAAATGATCAGTAGAATCGAGCGACTTCAGGCGAGAGTGGGAACGAGATCGGAAGGGAACTGCGGTGGGATATGATGATCGTGTACATGGGCGCACCGAGCAACCTAAATACTGTATGCGACAAAGAAACTCGTGGTACATGGTCAACTCGGAGTGTGGTCACAACCAGTACGCGCCATTTCTATCACGTCGCCGCCAGAAGGGCTGCCGACCCTATTCTCTTCGCTCCCGACCCACACAGGACTCGCCCGTAAATCCGACCCTTCGTTCGGCCCAACATCTGCGAACATGATCGTGCTTACAGCACCACTGTTCTCGCGTCCTGGTATCGAACCGAGCACCATGCTCATCTTGCTTCCGTGGCCAACTTGAATATTGCGTGCAGACAGTTCTCGCAAACCCAACATGAATCGGGGGACAACCGCGAAAGCAGGTGCCGCCTGTGGAACCACAAGTAGTAGGATCCGCCATCCGCCTGCTGGGAGGTTCGCTGTATAGTAGAGCAAGTTCAAGAGTGCATATCCCAGAATTCTATTCACGATCACCAGGGTATCAGTCTGGTGACATGGAGAGGCGGTTGAGATTTAGGCACTGATCACATACCCAAGGAAGTAGAATACGCCCTCGATCATGAAATGTGTGACGTAACGACTGGTCCGAAATCGCTTTGTCGCTCTGTACGTATGAAGCAATTGCCTGCTAAATCGATAAGCGATCAGGAAGCAGATCGATGAGCCGAAGACGAATTGGACGACATCCACAGCTCCAGGATAAATGGGGGAAATGGGGTGCAGCACACAAAACGAGACATCAGCTACTTGGACCGAAAGCGCTGTATGTCCAGAAGAACAATAAATGTCCTGTCATACAGCGTGCATGATGCAAGGCATATTTCACGTACATATGGGGTGCCGAACGGTGAGGACAACACGGTACAATAGATTCACAATATTTGTGATGGCGAACAACGCAAGCAGGGCACTAATAATGGACCTTGATCGATTATACAGTGCCCACACGCAAAGAATCATCAACACTGCATTCATCAACGTCACCAATCTCGCCAAAAATAAAAAGGGGATCTCACAGTCTGTAACACACCTGTTGACGAGACTAACCCACACACCAAGGATGGTAAGTACATTGCCTTCGAAGTGATTTTGAGCGATGGGTCGTTAGCAACATGGACAAATATAGGCTACTCACAGCTATTTAAATATCATCATTTGCACGGAACTATTTTTTATTAGCGTAAGATAAGCCATGGACACATACATCTAAATTTTAAGCATTTTTGTCGACCACAAGTGGAATATGGAATCACCTTTGTAGAGCTGGTAGGAAGGAACGTGGTCCCCACTTTGGACAAAACAGGTTGGCAGATCCACAAACGTTTCGCATTTCAAACATACCGAAAGAGAGAATTCTGGTGGACCATCAAGGATCAATCAAAGTGTCACTGGAAGCATGAGCATACATGATAGAAAATAGGCCAAGATAGCGAGCCTGAAGATCAATAAAGATGAGCCCTAGCACGATACTTCGAGGTCGGCGAGGACACGTACAAGAGCGAACAACATTGATACCCATGTCAAGGGCCGGTTCTGCAGCTACTTCAGAATAAATGATTGAAGAGAAGTGTCCACCGACCCAAAGGTATTCTATCTGAATTGTCAACCAGTCAAACCCGTCATGGCATGCATCAATGAACATAGCGCGTACTTCTTTTGGGATTGTAAGAACTAACAACGCGAGTTGAGGTTGCCTGACATGAAGACACCGAGACACCGTGTGGACGTGCATTACTCACTGTATCCATATCCGACAACAGTCAGGACCACGACTGAGGAAAAGAAATCAGATAAGTTGTTGGTGCAGTGAGGTTGGGGAACATGCCAGCAGTGTAATTATTCAACATAATGTTGAGGTTTTCGTCAGCTAGCTGTGGGTTGAGAGCCATAGTTCGCTTGAGATATGAAATGTGTCAAGATGCTGAGGTGCGCAGAGACCGATAGGCTGGTATTTTATAAGTCCCATTTGAAGGCTCAGGCTCGGAAGGCGGCAGGAAGAAGCCGACATTACATAGAGTTATCCATTTCGGAGCAGGAAGCTGCGCAGCGCCAGCTCATTGAAGAGAGTATGCTGTGGAAAGGCGCAGGCAAGTTACCAGTGTGACCACAGCCAAGCGGAGTTTGGTCTGCTGGACTTCAACGTCCTCGGCCCGGAACCTCCCGCAGAAGGGCAGCTGCTGTGCCCCCCTTCGGTTGGTTCAATGGCATCAATCGAGAGTGCCGCCACCACCAGAAAAGCCAGGCTCGGGGGTCTGGTGGCTTAGCGGTATGTGCCACCTCCCCTGGGTCTGCTTCGGCAGACGCCGGCTCATCGAGTCGCGGGTTCGAATCCTGTAGCAAACCGTCGGGGGGTTTTAGTGGGTAGTGGCGATGCCGAGTCCCACAGTACTCACGTGCGTCCTTGATGTCGAAGGCTCCGCACGCACAGTCTCCATAAATGGGATTTCCTCCTGGAGAAGAAGGCGTCAAGTTGACGGTTCCCCCACCCAATTAGCTTTGGGACCGTGGGATAGTCTTTAGCAACTTCGGTTGTACTGATTGGGTGCCCTTTCGGTGGCGATGACTCCCGCGCCTTGTGCCGTGCATCGTGGGGCTAGGTCAGCCAGCTGCCCGATGCCGTTGTGCCTCTCTCAAAAAAAAAAGAAAAGCCAGGCTCGCCTTTATTTCCTACCCCTACGCCTGCTGACGTGCTCGGTCGGTGCAACTTCCATAAACAGCACCGACTCCGACATCGAGCCCAACACCAGTCAACGTCATTTCTGTGGCTGACCTGAATGTCGCACGCATACAGTTCCCGCAAGCCCAGTGCAAATTGGGGCCGAGCATAAGGGAAGGAAGGTACAGTATGCGGCATCACAAACGATAGGATCCGCCGCCATCTGTTCGCGTTTCCAATGCTGGGATTATCGATTGAAGTAAAAAATGTAAACCACTAATCTGGCAGCGAACGTAAAGTCAAGTGCGTCATCTTGGAGTGCAGGCAGCATTCGAAACACACTTATAGGGGATTGAGCGCTCCTGCAACACTGCAGGTCGTCGTTGGGACAAGAAATCACCTTCAAGGGGCCAGGCAGCATGGTTGAATTTTTCTGAGATCGAACGCACAGATGTAATCCATCCTAGTGAATTAATCATCAATCGATTTAAAGTGTTGGTCTGCAGTATATGATAAATCACAGCGTGATATAAAGAACCTAGTAGCAAGTACGATGCGATTGACGATGGGACCGTGGAGAAGATCGGAAGACCCACGAGAACGGATAACGTGGACACTCGAGTCTGTGGCTTGGTTTGTGGTTATATCAACATATACGCCGTGCTAAGAAAGGTCGCCTTCTCATTGAAATATATTCTGTCCGCGAAAGACCCAATCAACTTGATGGGTTGTCTTCGGCTTGCACTGGACACACTTTTTCTGAGAATGTGAGGGCCAGGGATGTCAAGGATTGCTCGGCGTACCGGAAAAAGCGCACGTAGACATGGAGTACTCAGTGCAATCGCAGCCAATGACGGTGAGGGTAACAGCTGATAAAAAGAACTGCAACACTAGGGAGGGATCGTAACCAAAGAGCGCACGGGTCGTGTTGTCGTTCAGCTAAGTCGTTTTGATAACGTGCAATAGACCAGTCACCGGAGGTCGTGAGTGTGGCGTCAAGACGTCAGGTTGAATACGAAAACGTGCGATGAATCATGGGGTGGTACGACAACATCCATGACCGATACCAAATCATCAATAGATGATGGCGAGGGGCCGAGCACTCCCAGAACACCTTTTGGGGATCCGTTGGAACTTGGAGGGCATCCAAATAGCCTGGTTCCTCCGCAGAGCGTCAGCTATTTCGCTAGTTCACAAAGTCCGCTCGTGCTCCGAGTCCGCAGAGTACTCAGTTTTCTGTCCGAGCGCAGCAAAGGAACCCACTTGGCTTTATTTAGCACTCACACATTTCTTGCTGATTGTCATGCCATCGCGCCCGCTGAGCGAGTTCGACTGCAGCGCATGCAGAGCGTCTCGGGTACCGCGCATGTTGAGAAGTGATCCAGGGAGGAGTCAGAGAATGAGCAGTACCGTTCGTGCGACGCATTGCAATACTGGCCACGCACGATCCTTACACCAAAGCTCGATACTGCACCTTCCCCAGAGTCTACCGTCGTCTACGCCACGAAACGTCAGCGACCCGTCGGGGTGAACCTACCGCGTCACGTCCGCACGTCAAACTCACCGCTAGCAAGCTGCTACTCCCATGTCGTGACGGAAAAGTTCGGTTCGGATCGGATCCTGACCGCAAACCCCCCCAGAGTCTACCGTCGTTTACGCCGCCGCGAAATGTCAGCGACACGTCGGCGTGAACCTAGTGCATCACGCGCACATCCGCACGTCAAACTTACCGCTGGCAAGCTGCAACTCCCACGTCGATGTCTAGCGACTCCGACCCTGGACTCGGACGATCACAGCAAAGGGCATCGTTAAAGTTTTCGCGCCCGGCGAACCCACGATGGAGAAGCTGAAACTTGAACCGTACTGTATGCATGTCGGATGTTCTTTTTGTTTTCACGAAAGTTTGATCGGCAATGCGTCCCTTGATATGTGCTGGGGTAGCGTCACTTCACTGCGTCCGGGGCACCGACTTGACCGAGGTCGCCTTTTTTTCACGTGCTTACTGCCAGCGTGTCAAAGAAATTACAGAAAAAAACATGTCGAGCATTATTGCGGCTTTGTATTCTTGGAGACGACGCGTGACGGACGCTTAGACCAGCGGCGGTGTCCTGCATACACGGCTCCTTAGCGCAATGGTTCATGCAGCCAACAGTAAACTATTAGAACAAATGTACGACTTCAACTCCGCGCCACACTGCAAGAACTTGGTATACAACGCCTCGAATCAATTTCATCACACACCGCCGCATGGACGGTCGTGATTGTCCATTGGTATCACTTCCCCCTGCTCTCCCTCCTCCTCGTTCTGCCCGGCCTGGTCTGCGTATATGATCGTACCCAAATCACCACCGCGGATCGAAGTCAACCCGAACGCGGTATCGATGTCCCCTCCAAGCCTGCCTTGAAGATCGCGCGCGTACAGCTCCCGCAAATTCAGGATGAACCGAGGGACGAGCGCTAGCACGGGCACGAATCTCATTTCCGTGATCAGGAACATCCACTGTGCGTCCCCTGGTATGTCTCCTCCAACCATGGTGGCAATCGAGGACGCCAGGGTTCTATATATCACAATCAGTTGTCAGCCTAGCGAGGCTGCGAGAAAAGAAGACGACGAAAGCAAGAGAAGGGGGGGGGGGGGGGGGGGGGGGGGGGCAAAAAAAAAAAAAAAAACCAACACCTCGCCGCGCGGCGGACACCGGGTAAGGCGCGCACGGGTCGCTCTGT